>LZPO01045216.1:0-17790 GCA_001675575.1 Neotoma lepida | reverse complement strand
AAAATGAAGTAAAAAACAAAACAAACAAACAAAAAACAAAAAACCACTGTCCTTAGCACTCTAACTCATCCTTTGCCAGCTCACTTCTTCTCCACCACAGCCACCATTATCTGGTTTGCAGAATATATCTTAACTGTTTTACTGTGAGCTTGTTCACATGTNCTGTTGCTTAAGGTTCAAATACTCCACATTCTTTGTTACTTTGACTTCTCTGGTCTTATCTTTCATTGATCCATGACATTTTGGTCACATTTTTATTCTCTCTTTTAATGTATATGTGTCTTCCTATAGAATGCAAGTTTTTTTTTATTATTAAAAAGATCTTCCACTGCTTTTACATACCACTCCTTTTACATACCAACCTCAGATCCCCCTCTCTTATTAGGGCACAAACATGTGCATGCAAGTTTATAGGTTACAGCTTTATTGGGTAGCAGAGTAGCCTGAGGTTATAAGTGATTTCCAGGAATATTTTTAATGAATGGTTTGAATTTGAAAGTAGTGTCATGAGTTTAACAAATGACCTAACTGTTGACTTATACATATTCCTTTGTGTATAAGTGCACAGTTCTAACGATTCCAATCATGGATACAAATTCTCAGGATGCTATGTCTGAGAATAAAGGCAAAAGCTAACACAGCCACTTTCTGAAAATGAATGATAGCTGGTATTAGGGTTTTCCACAGAAATAGAACCAATAGAATTCATACAAATATCTAGAAAAAGATTTATTTTAAGGGTGGCTCACATAATTACGAAGGCAGAGAAATTCTGCTTTGTTATCTGTAAGATGAGGATCGGAGGCCAAGGTCAGAAGTTCCTATAGGCACAGAGGTTTATGGTATGGGTCTTGCTCTGTGTTCAGAGGCCCAAGAACTAGAAACACGGATGACATCTGAGGGTCTGAGTTGATGGACATCCCAGTTCAGAGAGCAAATTCACTATTCCTGTTTTTGTTTGTTTGGTTGGTTTTTGTTGTTGTTCTGTCCAGGCCTTCAAATGATGAGAAGAGACTTCTGTAAGGGCAATCTTCTTTTTCCGGACCACAAACTCACTTTCTAATTATCTCCAGAAGCACTCTTATATGTCCACTAAATCCAGAGTCTTTTAACCACCCTGGTGTCTAAATCAGCTATGCTGGCACATACAATAATCATGACCCCNTCTCCCACTAATAATCAAGTTCTAGCTTGGAAAACAAAGGGGCTATGAATCTCCCCCCTTTTTGTGTTTTGGCAGATTCCTCCCTGTTGACTGCTTTCTGTTTAGATGAAAACTCTAAGAAGGAAATCGTACATGAATATCTATTTACCAAAAAGCTTTTGAATGTTTTTCTATTGATTAATGCCTCAAGCTTATTTTTTATTTTAAAGCTATAATTCACTTATCACTTTCTTGTAAAAACTACTCAGTACTAAAGATCTATAAAAGAAAATTGAAGGTCACTTAAATGGGTACCTTGAGATAGGAAAAATAAGTACCCAATATTTAATTACTTATTTTCTTATTATTTATAAATTGTTGGCAGTAAAATACAAATACTTCTTAGTTTGATATGAAATACGACTTACATTGAGCTAAATTGATTGTAGGAAGTGAATGATATATATATATTATTATATATATGATATATATATATATTGACATGGTCTCTTAACAAGAAAGAATTATTCAAATCATGTATTAACTGATGCAATTTGTATTTCCCATAAAAAAATCTCTGTTTTTGTAAGTAAATTTATTTTGCTCATTAGATTCATGTAAGTGCAGTCATGCAATCCAAAGATATTCTGTAATAGATTCCTTCTTGAAACCTACTGTCTCTGTCATCAAGAAATTCAATCTACTTAATGGAAAAATAAGAGATAAGTAATCTCTGGANCTAAATTTTTAAAACTTAGAGTAAGTATGCTGTTCAAGAAGTATGTATTTAATGAAAATATTCAGCTATGGACCTCACTCAAAATAGTATTTACAAAAAAATTTCTACTCCTCACATCCATGAGTGAAATTTAAATTTTTATATTAAGCAAAACATTTGCAGAAAAATACAATCAAATATGCAACAACCATAGCATATTACCATTCATGAGCCTATATATAAACCTTAAATTATGTATGTGTGTGTGTGGTATGAGGCATATATGTGACGTTCATACATACATATGCATATGGTATATATACACATATCTAATACACACATTTGTATATATCACATACACTGNATTTACATTAACAATATAAAGTAGTGGAATACATTCTATAATCTGTTACTCAAACTGTAGCAGTGCCTCTGATCCATCGTGAGCTAGCTGAGGAGTATGCTTTACTGTATGTTCATTTTATTTATTCCATTTATTTGGTTTATTCGATGAGTAACCATTGGTATTTTGTCCTGTGCTTCTCAAGTTTTTCAGAAAAGGATATTCTGAACTCTTTCCCACTAGGCTGGTTGTATTCTTAGAATCAGGAGGGTAGGACAATAGGCATGGGTGGACACCAAGGTGATCATTCTCTATTAGAAGATTCTGTGGTATTTACTTATTTTCCATTGTATTTATGAAACCTGATCTTTACCTGTTTTGGGGCCTCANAATTGAGTTTAACTTTTGTGAGACGAATCTGCCATTCTCCTGCCTGGCATAGTCACTGGGCTCCTTAGGNCTGTATGGGGTTGGATCTAAGGCCTCTGTGCTTCTTACATGGTCAACTAACAGCCACAGCCCCAGCCNCAGCCAGTCCACGGCCTTCAGGGATGTCTACCCCAGTCCTAGCTTTCTGTGATTGTCAAGTGAATTGGGNATTGTTCCTCCCTGGCCCTTGATNCCGTATAATGTTCAGCAGTTCTGCCAAATCAGTTGTCCCTCATTGTTCTTTCCAGCCTGCCTCTACCACCCTGCTTCCACCCTCTGCCATCGTCTGCCTTCTTGGTACTGNTACTGCTTGGAGTTTGGGTCTTTTTTAAACAGTCCATTTAAAACATTAATCCAGTTTGTTCTCTGACAAATCCATCGTGTTTTCAGTGCATCCTAATAACACTNAGTACCCACCCTGCTAGCCTCCTTCCCAACACTACCAACCCTCCCTCTTACAAGTCCCTTTCCTGCAGTCATGTCCTTTTGTTTTGTGGTCCCATGGATTTAAGTACAGGGATGTCTATGTGATTGTAGGTTTGAAACTATCCATTGGAACCTGTTGGGCTTACCAGTAGGTACACAATGCCTCCCCATCAACAATATATATGTAGCCACGAGTTCAGCAGGGTGAGAGAGGGTCCTATGAGTCCTTACACCATCCCTGACTATCGACAGATGGAGTCTTGTGTAGACCCATTACAGGCAACTGCAGCCTTTATGATTCATGGTTGCAAAGACTATTGTTCCCAGAAGTAGCATCTTACAGCCTATCTCCCTGTCTTCTGGATCCTGCATTCTTCCTGCATCCTCTTTACTGATGTTTCCTGAGCCTTAGAGTGAGTGGTGTGAAGGCCTTGCTTATGGGAGAGCAATCAACAGTGACTCATTCCCAGTACCTCCAGCAGAAAGTAAAGGCCCACTTGCTTAAAGGTCACTGGTGTGCACTTACAAGGGGAGTGAGCACAGGAGAGCAGTTGGTGTGGTACCAGGGATGTTTTCCAGGTAGACATAGCCTAGCAAGTATTCCTTTTCCTATCCAAGATTGCTTCCAATAGCACATTATTCCAGAGGAAAGCATATTTGTGTGCAATGAATGTCATGTGGAAATTCTCTCCCAACTGTGCACATATTCGTTTATCTAGTTATTTTAAGCACATGGTATTATCCCAGCATAGGAAAAAAAAAATCCACTCACAAATATCCCTGCCCTTGTGAGACTTACATTTGTGAATTACATTTTTTGTTGTTGTTGTTGTTGTTTGTTTTTTTCAAGACAGGGTTTCTCTGTGTAGCTTTGGAGCTTGTCCTGGAACTCACTTTGTAGACCAGGCTGGCCTCAAACTCACAGAGATTGCCTGCCTCTGCCTCCCGAGGGCTGGGATTAAAGGTGTGCACCACCACCGCCCAGCCTGTGAATTACTTTTAACATTGTACAGTGAACTCTTTCTTAATATTTTAGGTGGTGGGACTTTTTGAAGTTATTAAGTTACAAGGACTGTGCTTTACTGGTTGAGATTAATACCTTATGAAAGAAATTGGAGGGAGACTTGTTGTTCTTTCTGCATGTAAGGACACAGGAAAGTGCTTTTCTATAAGCCAGCCACCTTTGTCAGACATCAGATCTGATAGTGCCTTAATCTTGGACTTCTATAGTCTCAAGGCTTGGAGAAAGAAATTTCTGTTTTATAAACTACTGGGTTTGTTTATGGTGTTGTGTTGGAGGAGGAGTCCAAATAGATGAAGNTGACGTCTCACATGGCTTCTGTAGCTTGAAGTAGATCAGAAGTAGCTTGGTTTGGATGCTTTTAACTCAAAATTCCTCACAAGATGGAGGGGTTTTTTTGTTTGTTTTGTTTTGTTTTGTTTTGTTTTGTTTTGTTTTGTTTTGTTTTGTTTTGTTTTTTTGCCAGTCAAGACTGCAGTTGTACCAAGACTGGTCGAGGGATGTCTTCTAGGATGCTTTATTTGCACAGTGCTGGTGGTTAGCCAAAGGCCCTAGTTCTTTCCCAGCTGGAGCTCTCCCTGTTTCAGCTTGGCTCTCACAAGTGTGATCAATCCAATAAAAGAGGACAGAGCTGAATGTCATCTATAACCCGGCTTGTGTTGCCACATTCTTTGTTTCCTCAGAGAATAGTTAGCTCTATTCATTGTAGGAGAGGAAGCACAGCAATATGGACATCAGGGACATAAATCACAGAAGGTCATGCTGTAAATTCATGCCACACTGGTATTTGTCCTAGCTCACTCACTCATTAGGTTGCTCTCTTAGTTAGGGTTTCTATTGTTGTGAAGAAACACCATGACCACGCAATTCTTATGAAGGAAAACATTTTATTGGGGTGGCTTACAGTTTCAGAGGCTTAGTTCATTATCATGGCAGGGACCATGGTAGTGATGTTAGTGTGCAAGCAGATGTGGTGCTGGAGTAGTAGCTGAGAGTTCTACATCTTGCAGGTAACAGGAAGTTGACTGAGACNCTGGGTGGTATTCTGAGCATAGGAAACGTCTAAACCTGCCCCCACAGTGACACACTTCCTCCAACATGGCCATACCTACTCCCAACAAACCCACACTTCCTAAGAGTCCCACTCCTTATGAGATTATGGGGGCCAATTACATCAAATTACCACACTCTCTTATCCCAGCTTGACTGACTGGTGTTTGCACTTTCAGATGAATTCAGTCTTGTAGTGTTACTAAGGAAAAATCAGAATCAAAATACTAGTTTTGAAAGTCATAAAATTAAATCAACCCATTAACCTACATGTTTTATGATATAAGGTCACTTCTCAGCTGATTCAGGCATCTTATATGGGCCCAATTTAAAGCTACCTTTTCAGTTAATAACAGGTCCTCACATTGTACATGTGCTGCTCTTTTCAATGGGNGACAGACATCCATTCAGGGGTTTCTGTCTGATGGGCCAACCATCTGACCTATACAGAAAATATTTTGCAGGAATTTTCTTATTAAGAAAGTTGGTCACTGGAAACCTAAGGGCAAAAGACCATCAGAGATCTCTTAGCAATGTAAAATTTAGGGAAGGTGGGAGGGATTTTGATTCTTTTAATTTCAGTATGTATTTCTGCATTTTATTCAGTATTGAAATAATCACAGTACTAGGTGAGATTAGTTTATGATGGTAGAATACTGGCTACCTTGTTTAGGAAATAATTGCCTGCCTTCATGTTGTGGAGTCAAGGATCTAACTTGTAGCTTCTTAAATCTTCTAAGTATATACTTTTTTTTTTGGAGAAAATTGTCATTTCAATTTTAAGTCCACTAGAAACCAATATAATTAGGGTACAGCATATTCTGTCTTGCAGTAAATTTTAGAAACATGTAAATGAGGCACACTATTTTCCATGGTCATTTGATTTTCACTTGGTTGCTTTGAATTTAATGAGATTTTCCTAATTTGCTGTCTAGGGGTTGATGCTGCATTTTACTGTGGAAGGGCTTGATAACAGTCCCAGTTATCAATTGTGGGGTACATAATGCTATTTTGTGATGAGAGGAGCCACCCTAATCCAATGTAGGTTTTTTAAAAAACCACTGTTAAAACAAAATGAGTTCTTCCAACTATATCATAGCACGGAAATATATTATTTCTATGGCAGGAATCCATGGCCAAAAAATGTTATGAATATTTTTCTGGAGCTAAAATAGTGGATGTAGGTAGGAAGTGTAAGACTCCCTGCCATATGCTGCTCTCCTCTAGCAGCCCCAAAAACTGCAGTAGTTGAGATTTGAGCATATACCTTCATTACCCTGTAAAAGGATTTTTCTGAACACTGAAGAAATCAGTAATAACATTGTTTTCTACTAGAGATTAAAAATAGAGTGTCTGGAGTTTTTGTTGTTTTGTTTATGTCATCCTTCCAGTAGAGACTCCCAAGAGAACTGTAGAATCCAACAGTATCTTTACAATCAGTTTTAGTAGGTCTTGTGCAGAAGAAAGAACTCTACCGTCACCAACTTTTGGGAAATGTTGAATATGTAAACAAACAGAATTCCTTAGACCACCACAGAGCGTGTGAACATCATGGGTCACTAAATGGATTATTTTATGAAATTCCAGTATTTCAGAGAGCCATTTTTGTTTATTTAGGAAGAGGCCGTTAGGCCATTGTCTGTGAAGTACACCTTTCTGGTTGATATTCTTGGTAAAGGATGACCTCTCAAGTGAATATTGTAGACCACAGGCAATCTCACCAATACTTATCTAATTCTAAAGAGAAGGCAATATTTGATATGTTAACTAGTGATGGAACTGAATATAATATANTCCAGTCTAAAATTCAATTTAGTTACTGCTATAGACAAGAGACTGAGCACAGTTTGCTCACTGCCTGAGCTGAAGTTAAATGCATAGAGAATTTGAATTCTATGGCTTTTCTGTGGCATGAACTTCAGTGATGTTCATAACATGCATAGAGTGAATCATTTGAGTTTCTTCTCTGTTGGGCAGTAGGCTGAGTTTTGTAGTCGAACCTATAAAAGCTAACAGTGGAGGCATACAGAGACTCAGGTAAGTGATCTGAGGTTCCATAGCCAGTGGTACACTGAAGGATGACGAGCTCAGAGCCTTAAGCTCTCNCTCNTGGCAAATGCAGAAATCGAATGCTAACAACCTATTGTAGGTCATGCACTCATCGGAGAAAGAACATGGTGATTTAGATGAAAATACTGAGACCTTGCCTGGATTTTTAAAAGATAACGATGTTAGTCAGGATATAACAACATGTAGAAGCTTACACTTATCTCTGTGAAGGCTTTAGCTTTGGTCTTAGTACTCAGGGTCTCATTCACTTGAAGGATTGGATTGACATGAACGACAGAGAAAGTTCACAGCTGAGCAATTAAAATTTATTTTATTTTAATGTGTTGGATGTTTTGCCTGAATATATGTTTGGGCACCACGTGAGTGCCTGGTGACCACAGAGGTCAGAAGAAGGCTCACTGGCCTAGAGTTACAGATGATTGTGAACCACCACATAGNTGCTGGGAATCAAACCCAAGTTTTCTGCAAAAGAGGCCAATGTTNTTAACCACTGAGCCATTTCTTTAGCCCCCAAGCAGACTTTTAAAGTATATAAAAATATATACTTTTGTCAGAGTTCTGGGTTTTTTTTTTGTGTGTGTCTGTGTGTGTTTGTTTCGCTTGCAAATTCTCCAGTTGGCATTAATAGAGAGGCATTCCAGTGGGAAGGGCTTATGGAAAGCACATATTCTGGGACAAATAGTATCAATTTTATCTCCCCTCTTTTGCAATTTTAGTCCTATGTGAAATTTCTGTCTGTTACTAAATTTAAATTGATGTAGCATATTTTCAACACCAAGATAAAATCTCTGAGGATTTCTTCAATTATACAGTGTTCTTCTAGGCTCATTGAAGATCTGAAGCCTCAGTCAACATTTTGCATCAAATTATTTTTTAATATCATTTTTGAATTCCCACCCAACTAATAGTTCATAAATATTCATAAACACTATCATTACTTCACAACTGAGACATAATAAATAGTCCCCCTAGAATCAAAGAGATGTAGTGGAATCACAGAATAATGGAGTTGGGCCTATAGTTATAATTCAGTGATAGAGTCCTTGCATTGTGTGTGAGAGACCTCAGTTTCTAACCCCAGGTCTTGTGTGGCAGTATATAAAATATGTATCAGAGAACACCATNTTCACCTACACTGAATGCTAGCTCTAATTCCACAAGTTGATGTTAAAAGATTGTAATGTATGCAACTACTTTACAAGTTTGACATGAATTTTAAAAGAATTATGCTGTGCCTGGTGGCACGGATTGGTAATCTCAGCTACTCTGAAAATTAAAGCAGTAGAATAAACAATTCAAGGCCGGCCTAGGCTACAGAGTGAGCCCAGTCATCAGAGCAGTTTACTGAGACCCTGTCTCAAAATGAAAACAAAGACAAAGGTTTAGGGATGTAGCTTATTGGCAGAGTGCTTGCATAATATGTCAGAGACTCTAGGTCTAACCCCCAGTATGGTAAAATAAAACAATAAAACTATACGTTTATTTCACTCATGTGGCTCATGTGACCTGGCCACCAGAGAAATATTGATAGACATCTGATTGGATGGAACTGTGAGCCACAAATCAAACACTTTCTTTTATAAGTTGCCATGGTCATGGTGTTTTATCACATAATAGAAAAGTAACTGAGACACCCTGGGTTCAATTCCCAACACTCACAAGTGAGACATGGTTGTATGTACCTGTAAATTAAGGTAGTTGGGTGACAGAGGCAGGAACATCAGGAGTTCCAGGCAATCCTTGACTGCAGAAGATNGAGGCCATTCTGGTTTACGTGAAACTCCAACAAAGAAGCAGACAAAACCTCAAACCTTTTTGCTTTCTCTGTTAGATATAGTCAAACTCAGACTAATAAAAATATCTAGAGAGCTCAGTTTTCCAGGATGAAATATCTGCAAAATAATGACATGCATCATACTTTGAAGGCTGCAATCAATCTTCATTGAAAAGAATATGTACTGAAGACATGTAGGGCTGTTTGGCCAATCCTGCCTCATTACATTTCACATTTATCTGCCATCTTTCCTCTCTTGGTTGCTGGAGATTATAACCATTTACTTACATTGACATTTTAAGTGAAGGAAGATAACTAAACTCATAGTATTAAATCATATTCTTATTTCTTTGTTTCGTTAGGATCCCTGTAAAGATTTGATGTTAAGCTTCTCCAGTAAAAGCTTAAGAAATGGTGAGGCTAGCTAAGTGAGTAGTTTAGTGTATTTGCTTTCTTTTGAAAGACAGTAAAATGGACAACTTCAATTTTAAACATTACTGTGGACAGTTTTTTTGTTTTTTGTTTTTTGTTTGTAATGAAAGCTAATCCAAACGTGATCAAGAATACAAACTAAATATTTCATTTTGATGCAAGTGGACATTCTGAGTTTAAGATCTGATTTTTAAATATTGATCAGNTGTATTAATAAATTTTGCATAAAATACAAACAAGCTTAGTTTGTGTCTCCCATTGATTCATGCCCTAGAGGACTTTCTGGCTAGGACACCATCGGAGGAAACAGACAGGGGCAGAGCAGGGAGTGGTGGGGCAGGGGAGAGGAAGGAAAGGATCCTCCCATACACATCCAAATGCTTCCTGACATGTCCTATTTGAGCAGCTGTGGAATGTAGCTGCTGTAGCAGGATGCCTCCCCATATCCTTCCCTAAGGGACCACTCCCATCACTCTCTCTCTCTTTGCACATTCTTTCCATCTATTCTAACAAAACTTTTTAAAAGCTCAAAAACTGGGCCCTCTGGATACTCGAGACAGTTGTTTAGCTTGAACTGTTTAGGGGACGCCCAGGCAATGGGATCGGGATCCATCCCTGGTGCATGAGCTGGCTTTTTGGAACCCAATGTCTATGGCGGGACACCTGGCGCAGCCTTGGCGCAGGGAGGAGGGTCTTGGACCTGCCTCAACTGAGTGTACCAGGCTCTGGGGACTCTCCATGGGAAACCTTGCCTTGGAGGAGGTGGAAATGGAGGGTGGGTTGAGGGGGAAGGCTGGGAAGGGGAATCTGTGGTTGGTATGTAAAGTGAATGGAAAATCTTTTAATAAAAAATAAATAAAAATAAAAATTAAGATGCAAAGGGAAAAAAAGCTCAAAAGTTTCTCTTGGTGTTTAGTTAAATATTAAAGCTTAGAGAATACTTTTTATTCAGCCACAACAAAGTATATCAAAATTCCAGTCTTTCACTTGAGAAAGAGGACACCAGAACAAAGAGNGTGAACTGGTTATATAGGTAATAAAATTAAATGGGGAACAATAAATGGGGAAAAATAAATGGGGAATAATATACACCAAAAGTCCATGGCAGATAACCATGGCTGCATTACTCCACAGTAGTCCCTCTTGCATAAAGTCTATGCATCCTGAATATATATATACTGCTTATATACCTATAGAGTTCTGCCTTAAATTTAATGGAACCAACCTTGCTAATTAAAAAATACTATGGCCTTAGCATACACACAAAATTCCAGAAGTAGGACCTTGGGGGTGCCAAGCAAGTGTTCTACCACTGAGTTATATTTTAACCCTTAAAAACTGTGTTTTGTGGTATTTATTCTAACTATCATTGGCTTCAACTTTAACCTGTTGGCAGAGTCATGCCATCTCTCTGAGTGGTGAGTGGTAGCTTTATTTGAAGCTGCTGCTTTGCTTAGATATCTTTAACAGCCTTTTGGGGCCGCAGAGAAAGTTTTGAATTTGATTGTGTGATACCTTCCACCCGGAGCCCTGTTTCCTGTACTGGCCAGGCTTTCTGACTTTCTGTTCCTGCTCAGTGCTCTTGGAATTGTGACCATATCCCTGCCTGACCGGTTCCCATTCCTTCTGAACAGACAGCTTGAGTTTACTCTCTGGAGAAGGCTTCTAGCATCTTCCTTTTTCTGAATCCAAGCCTATTTACTTCCCTTCTCCTCTTCCTTACCCCACACGGTTATTCATATAAAAAGTTTGCATGTATNTTTTCTCCTATTTCTAAGTGGTTGGAGAGCAAGTACAACTTTAAAAAAAAATCCATCACTAGAGCCGTGGATGGTGAAGAGATAAATAAATCAAATGACNAATCTATCTGCAGCTGTCACTTAACAATTCAGGAAGTCTCCCTCATTTTATAAATGAAGGAGAAAGGATCAAAAATGTTCTTCCTTTGGAATCAGTATATTAATCTTATTGCTCAAGTAGGTGGGTTATTTGAATATTTTATATTTCCAATAGCTTCTGTNTTCCCAAGGTCATTTACATTGCTCTTGTATACTACTGACAGTCTTTATCACATCCTGGGGCCTTCTTAATGATTCTTTATATAATTAATTAAATGAGCTTAGCTGTACCATACCATTTTCTTGAAACCAATTGCTTTGCAGGCTCTTCTTGCCTTGAGATCTTCCAGCAGAAGTAATTTAGGGTTGGTGTCTGTCCAGAAGCCTTCTGTGGAGCGGATGGTGTTGAAATGGAGCCAGTGATGTTGAAATGGAGCCAGTGATGTTGAAATGGAGCTGTGCCCAGAGAAAAAGATGGCAAAACATTGACCTCCNTCCTTGGGGGGCAGGAAGGGCAAGTTGTGAAGATTCTTGGTTTAGCTATAGAAATTTACATCCCACTGAAGCAGCTCATGCTCAGAATGGTGACTAGCCTATTTTGTATTCAGAGGGAAAGGAAATTCATGGAAAAGGAGAGGGCTTTCAGAGAATTAAACTTCTTGTCTTGGTTAGGACCAAAGGCACGAAGCACATCTTGCCCACCCCAAGGAGAGCAATTNAAGTTCCTTCTGTCTAAAAGAGGAAAATCAAACTCCAAGGGAATTTTAAAAGGCCTTTTCCTAGTGAAATATGACAGTTTGCAGAAGACTTTTCTGCTTCCATTTACCCTTTCAATGAGGAAACTTATCTTCCTGACAAAAATTGTATTAGCAGCAGCTATAGCCATTTCCCCTCAGGCCATGTTGTAGGGGACTATTTGAGAGGATAACTCCCTGAAGATAAATGACTTCCTTGGAAGCCTCCTCAGGAGGAAGAAAGACTCTCCTGTATTTGTTATACTGTAGACATTTCTGTGACTTGGTTAGTTAGCCCAAGTGAAAACTCAGTAGAATTATTTGGTGAGTGATAACAAAGACCTTCAGATTATCAGTATTTTTTTTTTTTGGTCCTCAGTTTAAGTAAGCAATGGGATCATGAATGAGTGGTTATAGTTTCTTTTTTCTGTTTCTGCATTGGATAAAGTTTGAGAGGTGGTCTGGAAGGAATCTGAGCAACTGAATTAGTTGATATTCTGGAGTGTACCTTTTCATTTGGACATTGGTGCCCATGGGTGTTGGAGCAGAAGTAGTAGTATAGACATTCAATGATGGCAGTCACATCACACATCTCCTAGTAAGGGCCCCTGAATCCCCTCTGAAGATGTCCCTGGATGGGTGCTCTGGATGGTCCCTAGTGGGCCTCATTTTCTTCCTCTCACTGTCTCCACAGATACTTTCTTCTCCGTCACTGGCTACTCCTGCCTTGGCATCTTGTCAGTATGATTTTATATTTCCCTAAGTACTTGTTTTTACCCTTGTGTTCTGGATATATCAAAGACATGGTGGGAAAATCATACGGGGGGGAGGGGTGATGGGAGATTATGAACACTTACATTTTTCCATTTTAGCAGCTGACCCAGGAGCCCACATTCCTTCACTCTGCCTATAACAGTGCTAATTGCATGTTACCTTTCACTTAAAATTGAGAGAACAAATACATTGTACTTTATAAACTAAGAATTTCCTGAGTATAATTCCTTTCTACCAGTAATTTCTTAATGATAAGTATGAAATCCCTGTCTTTGCAATTCTCATTCTCCCTTCTGTCTATCTTTCTTTTATCATGCNTTTTCCTTTAATTCTTGATGAGTTATTGCATTATTGATTACTCTCAGCATTTGACAGCTGAAAATATTGATTAACATGCAAAAGATGTAATAATACAAGCCTAGAGAGATTCATGTGGCANCAACAATTTTTTTTTCAAATCTAGGATCCATTTTTAACTCTGCAAATCCTATGTTGAAAGCAATTGATTTTATATAAAATGTGTTTGAAATCACAACTTACAAAATGGAGCTTCATGAACATTTTATCTGCTGATGTGACAAATGACAATAAGTGAATTTCCTTTGTAATGTTTTCAGCTCACAAGTCACATTTCAAAGAGAAAAAAGCATGCTTGTAGTTGGATTTGGGGTATACCTTTGTTTTTCGTCTCCAATTTACAAAGAAAACTCTTTAGTGAGGTGAGTCTTTTGACAGTGGGCCTGAAACTGACAGCAACCAGTACCCCAAAGTGCAGCCAAAACAGGGGAGAAGTGCAAGTCTGAGGTGGAAGCACTGATTGATGGTGATGGTGCTGGGAGGCACAACATGGCCCAACAACCCTAGATTTTACTCAGTACAAAGAATAAACTTCTCACTCATTTTTAAGGTGTTAGACTATTTTGAGAAGCTACTGAATAAACAGTGAGAGAGGTAAGAGAGAGGAGAAAGCTAGACTGCCTGCCAACTAAAGACGTGGGCCCCGGATTCTCTCCCGGAATGTGTCTTAATTCATGGTAGAAACACTTTTGACTTCTGCTCATAAGTTCTATTTTCTGGAAGGCTGTTTTAAGCAAGTTCTGTGAACCAATGATCTCTTCAACTGGAAACCACCAAACATTTGTTGTTTGGTGGTGAAAAGTCTTGACATTGATCAGAGGGTGCCACTTTCTTACTTTGAAGGCAGATAATGTTGTAATGCCTCTTTACATACCTCTTGGTATATATTTATTAACTCAGCTATATACATACTGAGCAATAACAACACATTATATGAAATAATACTGAATGACACAAAGAACAGAATGTCTTAATATCTATATCGTCAAAAAGGAAAGCCTTGCTTTCATTTGTTTGACACTTGTATTTCAATGTAATTTTTTTTATTAGATAAGAAGTTTGTATACAAAAGGGGGTCTTTCGAAATCCCTGTCACTCTGTTCAGGCAGTGGTAGAACCTGCCCTTAGCTCACCCTGCCTTGATAAGTGGCCCTATAGACATCAGTCACACATCTGTCGAGGACTCACCATGTGCCACACACATACTCAAGTATAATAAAAGGCAGAAGAGGAAAACCATGTTGGAAATATTTAGTACTGAAGACAGAACCCAGGGCTGTGGCCTTATTTATGCCAGGCAAACATCTTACCACTGAGCCATATACATCTCCAGCCCCATTCACTTAGCTCTCAGTGTATTGTCAAGTACCATCTTTTTGCTAATATTATAAAGAGATGTGGCCTTTTGGGTTTTAGACATGACTGAGCACTTTTGTAGAAGACCCAAGTTGGGTTCCCATCACTCACATTGGGTAGCTCACAACCACCCATAACTCCAGCTTGTTGCAGAATATTATTTTAAGCTGTGTTACTTTTGTTTTGTTTAACTCTGAAGCTATGTTACTTTGACTGTCTAAAACACCTGATGGTCTAATAAAGAGCTGAATGGCCAATGGCAAGGCAGGAGAAAGGATAGGTGGGGCTGGCAGGCAGAGAGGATATAGAGAAGGAGAAANCTGGGAAGAGAAGAAAAGAGGAGCAGCCAGAGGAGGAGGAGGACTCCAGGGGCCAGCCACCCAGCTACACAGCCAGCAATGGAGTAAGAGTAAGATTTACAGAAGTAAGAGAATGGGAAAAGGCCAGAGGCAAAAGGCAGATGGGATAATTTAAAGTTAAGGAAAGCTGACAGGAAACAAGCCAAGATAAGGCCAGGCATTCATAATTAAGAATAAGCCTCCATAAGTGATTTATTTGGAATCTGGGTGGAGGGCCCCCCAAAAAAGCAAAAATAAACAATAGCACCAGCTCCCAGGGATATTACACCCTTTTGTGGCTTCTGTAGGCAGGTGCATTTTACACATACACACAAATACACACACATACACATTCACATAAGCACACAGGCATACACCAGTACACAGTAAAAAAATTAAATAAATATTTTTCCAAAAGAAACTTGGGCTTTGTTAACACTCCCCAAGCCTGTGAAATTTCCCTTTACATTTAATCTGTACATGCTCTCCTTTGTTTATTGGTGACCGTTCCTACAGAGGACCTCTTTGACCACATTAGAGATGAGTAAGAGCTAAGGACGGTGATAAACTTCCTGGCTGTGACAACCAGCTCTGATATGCACCTTTATAGAGTCACTTCTTTGCATTTCCTCACCTGAACAGTAGTTTCATCTGTGGCATAGGATTGCTGTGAAGATCATACGTGAGCGTTCCCATTGCATGTGGAGGGTATCCTCATGCATGCTCGGTCTTTAATCAACCTGGAATTTGCCAGCTGTATTTATTTTATTCAATCATAATAGTCTATTTATATCCCAATGTGCTGATAAGATGTTAAAGAGAAAACTGTGGAATATATTTTACATTTATACTTCCATATAGATAGACACAAATTATTTTGGTTTCATCTACTTTTCAAAAATGAATAATACATTTTAATTAAGTTTTGTTAGAAGATAAAACTTCCTCTAAAAGTAAAAACATTTTATATGAGAAATTATGGAGGAATAAATTTGGATGATATTATCTATGTACAATTCATATGTATAATTTTATGACTTATAATAGTAGATAACAGGTATACTTATAGGCATCAACCTTAATCAATTGTTCTTCAGACTTTTGACTAGGGAATGTATCTAAAGTAACTTGGATTGACATCTTCATAATTATAAGTTTGAATGAGTATTTTTGACTGATAGCTGGAAGTATATTATTTGATATATTTGAATACAGTATTGAATNCTTGAGTATAATATTGCCTCTGACATATGTCAAAGTTCATTTTCTTTATACATATCCCTTAATCTTTCACTTATTGAAAGAGTACTCCCAAGGTGCGTCCTCTGTACTGATGGAAGAGTGATCCTTGTCATGTTTCAGAGTGGAAGGCAACAACTCTGAAGGGTGCTGGGAATGCTGGTCAGGAAATCTTTCCTCAGTTGACCTGGATATTAGCATCACTTGACTTATAACTTCAATAAGATAATAAGAAAAGGTAGGAAGCACATGTTGAACAAAACNAGCTTNATTTTCTAATGTGTATTCTACCTTTGACAAGTCACATTGGCTATTTCTCTGACTATTAAAGATAGAAAAAAGAGTAATTGCTGCTTCATGCATGTCATTAGTAGGCTTTTGTTTATCTAAGCCCGAGACAATTCANCTTCTCTCTGCTTATTCACTTTAATCTTTTCCAGAGGAGCCATAACTTCTGGCATCCTGTGGTATAGCATTTGTACTGTTGTATTGCTATCCTTAAGAACTACGCTGGTATGGGGTTTTTCTTTATGAGCTAACTGTTTTATCTGTAGTGGATAGCTGTTTTGGCTTTTGGCTATGAGATGGCCCCCTTTAGTGACAACAGGTAACCACGACACCTGTCTAAGACCTCCCCCTAGGGCGTGGTGCACGGGGAGCCCCTTAAAACCTAGGGATGCCTATGTGACTGGCCTGCTCCTGCCACTTCTAGAAGGCTCGCGGTCTCGGAAGCAGGCTGAGGACCGGACCAGATTTCTCCGCTGGATCGCGTCGCTCTCCTTTTCTATTCCTGTACTTGTTCCCTCCCTCTTTCTGTAAGTTGTTTCTAAAATAAAGCTATCTTGTTAAAATATAAATAATTGGGCTGGCCATCTAATTAACATAATATTTATCCATATAAATTCTTCATTAGTTATATAAAGTTTAATTTTTATTTCTTTTTTTAAATTAGTAAATTATAAGCCAGTCTCAGGTCATTGTGCCATAGGAAGGACTTTAGAGTCTTGACTACTTAGTACATTGAGATGTCTCCTCCTCTCCTCTCCACTGCTTCCCTCTTCCCCTTCCTCCTCCTCCTCCTCTTCTGCTTCCTCCTTCTCTTCCTCTTCTGCTTCCTCCTCTTTCTCTTCTACATTTGTCTCCTTCCCTTTATCCTTCTCATTACTTCAAAATATGAAACACTACTTTGTATGCCTATTATCTTTTGACAGAGATACATTATCTGGGCCCAAATTACAGTATTTGTAAAAGTTTGCACTCATATAGTNAGAAAGTTTTGCCATGTAGACAGCTATTTGATGATTGCAGATAGAGTTGTAAACTAGGGGATCTGTTTAACATTTGCTTTCACCCAACACTGTCACACTCATTCTTCCATTGGTCATCTGACAAATGCTGTTGGATGCCCTGACACTGACTTCTCTAAGTGCCTGGAATATATCGTTGAACACCCAAGATAGAAAGTCCTCCTCACTGTTGTAAAACAGGAATGTAGTATAAATAAAAATAAAAAAATAATGAGTAGGACATGGAGAAATTTTATAGCAACATTATAAAATTAAAATATGTAGTTTGTTACCAAGTGCTGAACATAAATGGAATTTGCTGAGAAGAACTGAGAAGCAATGTGGAACAACTTTAACTATGGGAGTGATAGTGTGGATTCTTGAGAAAATGGCATTTGACTAGAGCCTGAAGGGGATAAGGAAGTGAGTCATATGACAGTGGAAGGAACACTTCAGGCAGA
>LZPO01045215.1:9031-22272 GCA_001675575.1 Neotoma lepida | reverse complement strand
TTCCGTGTAAAAATTACACATAGTTCCTGCATGATGTAGTCCATAACATACATTTAGTTGTTTCTTAAAACATAAATTTAAGAAAGAAAATTCAGGATTGAAAAATCATCATTATTTTGAAACTTGATAAGCAGCTCATAGCCAAATGGCACATGGAGCTAAAGATCATTGCTGCTTCTGGAGTTTATTTAAAGACCCAGAAACAGCTTTGCTCCTTGTAGTCAGAGGAATTTTTTTTGAGAAAGAAAATTTCACATTAGCAGTTGAAAAATCAACCTTTAATATACCTTTCAACTCCCTCTAGGTTACTTTTTCATAGGAAATGGGTTTTCTATGCAACACAGACCAAGAAATTGATTAATTTGTCTCTTGTGAAATAAATTGCTGCCTATATTTATCCCTCACTGTGGTAAGAATTTTGTGTGACTGAAAAGGCCCAAGCATTCTTCCTACCTTCACAACTTGTGCAGAATGATGGAGGACTTGTGATGTGTGAANAACACTCTGAAATTTGGGTTCTAGGTGATATTTTCCATAGTTTTTGTAATCATTTGGGTATTTTTGCCTAAATAGGCCATGATAGCTGGCCCATAGATAATATATCTCAACAATATAGAAATATACAATATTAAAATGATAGTATTTTATTACAATTGAAACCATTTTCCTCTCTGAGTATATTGTAGTCCACTTAAAAGTCACACCATTTACTGTCAGTTCACCAATACTTGTTGGAAAACTTTAAAATAACTAATCAGGAAAGATGATCCTGGCATCTATAATGAGGGCTATTATAAAATTAATTACTTCCAGTATATGGAAATCATAACATAAACATATGCAGGGCACTTTACGAGCATACAAGTGGTGTTTTGAATAAGAATGGCCCCATAGTGGGTGGCATTAGGAGGTGATGCCTTGTTGAAGTAAATGAGGCCTTGTTGGAGAAGTGTCACTGAAGGTGGGCTAAAGGGTTTCAAATTCTCAAGCCAAGCCCAGTCTCTCTCTCTCTCTCTCTCTCTCTCTCTCTTTCTCTCTCTCTCTGCCTGCTGCCTATGGATCTGGATGTAGAACTCACAGCTACTCTGTGATGACAACAGACTAAACCTCTGAACTGCAAGCCAGGCCCAATTAAATTCATGACTAAATGTCATTTTAGTGTCATGGTGTGACATGGTCATGGTGGTCATGGTGTCTCTTCACAGCAATAGAAATCCTAAGTCAACATGTAATTGAATATGCACAAAAGATAAGAAAAATATCCTCATTGTATCCTAATTTGTCTAGGGGGAAGAAGACTCCTCCCTTTTCTAAGCATTAGTAAGATTTCTGGTTGGATAGCTAGAAGTTAATGTTTTCACTTCTGGTTCTTTCCNCAGTTACATTACATTCCATATTCACTGCAGTATTTTTGGAGTCCTGCATAAACCACATTTAAAATAGAATGGGCACAGTAGAATGTCGGAGTGAAGACGGGTTTGAGCACTAGCACTTACTCACTTTTTAAAAAACTATTATCTAAAGATGCACAAATGAATTTAATGGTTGTAAATAATNCAAACAAAGTAAAACTTTAAGTCAAAATCATCAAATAAGTCATTTTCAGTGACTGATTGTATTTGAGATCCTTGGAATCATGTGTAACAAAGTGAGAATGATTTCTACAAAGAAAATGGGGTTTGACTGTGGCAAAAACCACTGACCACTTCTCTAATGCTAATGTCTGATGTACAGGATTGCTGCTGCATGTTCCCAGCCCAAAAGTAAGGGGAAAGGTCAAATATTTCATTTTTCAGGAAACATGACTGCCCCTTGGCCACCAAGAAATAATCCTCTGCCCTTTGGAGTCACATGGCCCTTTATCTCTGCTTTTTCTATAGTACTCATTCTGTATGGTAGGATTATGCTCTGATCTCTGTGTTCTACTATAAGACTTTGATGGAAAGGACTCACTTCTATCATTCTTATGTCCTCACAATCCCTACCACAGGGTCAGGTAGGTGAAAACATGTCAATTGTAAGAATTGAGTGAAACTCTTTGTAAACCATAAAAAACTGAGCCCAAACTATCTCTCAGGCTCCATGCTACCACACATTATGAATGAGTGCAGAAGGCCACTTCCAGTCCCCTTTTCCCATTGTCCTCTGCATAGCCTCTGTTCCCTAAGGGAAGCTCTTTGATAGTCAGCTGTCAGGCTCATGGAAATATCTCATGGGTTTTTGCATTCCTGAGATATGNAAGTTCTAGGGACTACAAATCAATCCAGTTTAAAGAAACTGGAGACAATGATAGGAAGATGCTTGATGTGAGGATAATCATAACCCACGTAGAAAGAAAGTGGCACGAGGGGAGGGGCACAGCACTGTGCGTGAGCTCTGAGAGCTATGGATGAGCTCTGAGNGCCAGCAAGCATCCTCCCCCAAGCTTACCCATGAGTCTTCAGGAAAGATGACTGGGAGATCAGTAGTCTACAAGACAGANTTTACGTTTCAAAGCCTTTCGAGGAAAAAGGAGAAAAAGGCTGTGAAGACATTTCTTTGAATAGTGTTTAATTTACAAAGAGGTTGCAGTAATGAGGTATCAAGAAAGAAGTGAAGTGGACAGCAGGCACACTTCCATCTGAGCAGTACAGAATGGTGCGGTGTGGTGTGTGTGTGTGTGTGTGTGTGTGTGTGTTATTTAAAAAATGTCATGTTGTAGCAAGAACAGACACCATCACATGTGAAGTAAAATGGCATTTAGTCATGATAATTTATCCCCTAAAATGTAAATTAGTGAATTGCCATTTTGAAGTTTGGGTTCTAAAATACACATTTGTGCTATTTCCTGTTCCTTGCTTGTCTTCCTGGAAAGGGCAGGCATTCTTCATGTACGACAAACCTCAAAGCTCCTATTTCCATGCACTCATTTCGGTTGTTTTGTTTTATATTGTAGTTTCCTTATTAGACTTGCCTTTTTCATTTTCTTATCCCTATGACTGGAATTTTATCATCTCTCTTTCTGTAATTGAACTATTAGCAGTTTTTCTTACTACAAATCATACCTTCTCTGAGGCAGGTAAAGCCGAAAGCACTGGACCACGCCTTAAGCAAACAAAGAGCTGTGACATGTACATAGAGCACTTTGGCCAGAGGAAACCTGACCCACTGGAAGGGGATGATGTGCAGCCCCAGAGCCAACCAAGAAATGCCACAGTAGCTACGAGCAAAGCCTGCCAAAAAATACACACACAAAAACCTCAGCCTTTTGTTTAATAAATGAGAGATTGCTTGCAAACCTTCCAGAGTCTATGTTGTTGACTCTGTGTCTACCCACCCCCTGCTCCTGGGATCAGAGACAGCTAGACCCCAGCTGCAGAGCCAGCAACACTTCTCTCTGGAAGAAAAAGAATAAAACAACTTTAAAATATTTCTTACTTGAATAGATTCCTTGTGTCTTAGTCAGTTTTCTATCACTGTGAAGAGACACCATGACCACACCAACTCTTACAATGAACTTAATTGAGGCTGGCTTACAGTTCAGAGGTTTAATCCATTATCATCATGGTGGGGAGCATGGCAGTGTGCAGGCAGATGTGCTGCTGGAGCTGAGAGTGCTACATCTTGCAGGCAGCAGGAAGTCNACTGACTCGCACTGAGGGAAGCTTGAGAAAAGAGACCTCAAAGCCCACCCCCACAGTGACACATTTCCTCCAACAAGGCCACACCTTCCTAATAGTGTCATTCCCTGTAGGACAAGCATTCAAATACTAGTCCATGGGAGCCATACCTATTCAAACCACCACATCTTGTATTATTGCTTTGATAACTTATTAGGGAAGTTTACTGTAAGCCATCATTTCCTGTGTCCTTGTGATGAGTTTCAATCCCTTTGAGGAAATTGTCTGTGCTTTCTGATTTCTCTGTATGTGGACATTACAATACTCTTGACTGTTATACTGTTGAGTTGAAAACCTGGTTATTTCCAATACTTTTGCTAATGGTATTCCCTGAAGTTTTTACATTCCATACAGTACTCAGCAAGATTTGATGGGGGCTTAATATGGACACTGTAGACCTTTGGACTTGTATGTGGTAAAGAACCAGTGCTTCAGCTACCAACAAATGCTAAAAGGTCACTGGCTACAGAGAAAGTACACAAAACCCTATGCTCTTTCCCCATGGCACTGATCATTTAATATGTGCACTATTTAACCAAACCACAGAGGAAAAATAAAATAGATTATGTCCTCTTAATGTATTCTTACTAAATCAGGAATCTGATTATACATGTAGCAAAAATGCAAATGAACGTATCATGTTAGGCTCGGGTTATAGCTCCATTGGTAGTGCATTTGCCTACTGTGCATGAAGCCCTGGCCTATCTCTTCAGCACTGTATAAACTAGCTGTGGTGATGTACCCCTATAATCTCAGNACTCTGAGTTGGAAACATAAGGCTTAGAAGTTCAAGGTCAACCACTATTATAAAGTGAATTCAATGAATGACTGAGCTATACATGAGATCCTGTCTCAATGAAAAACAATATCATGATAATAAATGAGAAAAGAAAAGATGATGAAAATTTAAATAAGTTCCAAGGAGTTTAATTAGTGGGTTTTCAGAGTCAGTATAGGTTTCATAGAGTGCCANTAACTGATCAATTAATGCATTCTTTTTTTCCTCTGTTTACTTACTATGTAGAATTCCTGCTGCAGTCAGGCAGTGAGTTAACCATGAATACACCTAAATTATAGAGTTATGTTGCCACAATTCAGCATTAGTTGCATGGTATTTAAGAAATATATGCATCAACAAGTTTCTTATTCCTTTGATCTTAGTTTCCTATCTCTAAAGTGATGTTGAGCTCAATATTATGTAATTTAACTTGAGGTCACAACCAACTAAGCCATGGTATTAATCATGTGGGTGGTATTTAGAAG
This sequence comes from Neotoma lepida, assembly GCA_001675575.1. Lineage (NCBI taxonomy): Eukaryota > Metazoa > Chordata > Mammalia > Rodentia > Cricetidae > Neotoma > Neotoma lepida. Next base: position 17,350 of record LZPO01045215.1, on the reverse strand, counting down.
TGTTTACTAANTATTGATAATATCATCGTCATCATCGACATTGTCATTATCATTGTGGCTTTGGATTTTCTGTGGTTATATCTACTTATTTCTCTAAACGTCGTGTTAATAGGCTACATCACTAAAACTAAATTGTAAAATCATCCGATTNTTGGCCTTTCTATAGTGATAACTATACTTATAGTCTTAGTTAGCTATATACAAATTCTATTATATATGGTGGATATTGTTATTAATGATATTAATGAGGATCAATCAAAATAAGGAAAGCAAATGATATTTATTCAGAGCTTTATGTAACCAAAGAGTTAACTACTATTACTTGGGTTGCAACAGACTCAAAGGCAGGGAAGAANCAGCAGACCTTCATAGATGTGACCTGGAAGTGGGATTAAAGCATTCAAAGTGACTGCTTGGAGCTGCAAATTTGACTTTCCCTGGTTAGTACTAAATTAGAAGCAGGGACAAAAAAACAGGGAAGCAGTTATTGATCAAGTCTTGAGTATTTTGAGGTGATTGTTGTAGGGTTATTGTTTTGTTTTTAGGATTGTTACTTGAGATCTCAGTCTAGCTTATAGCATNTTGAATTCCTAGGCTAGTAATAGCTAATGGGTTGGGTTTCGAGGGACATTGCTGTAGGCTAGAGGGTCATGTTATATTTTTAGACACAATCAAGCTATTGTCCATTTGCACAATTCTCTATGGGCTTACGATCTGGAGCTGGAGATCTCAGGAAACTTGAGACCCAGATCACACTGATAGATCTCTCTGTGCCTTACTATGTTAAGGCTAACATAGTCATATAAACCATAACAATTATCAGCTTTTGGATTTTTATAACTAAGATGTTAATATACAAACATACCTTAAACTGCTTGGCCCATAGGACTATTGTATAATTAAAACAGAACAACTCAAGGATATAATTTACAGAATCTGTAAAATTGTGGCAGCTGGAGTTANATCAGCATTTTGTACCAATATATATATGCTACTTTTATTTAAACCATTGTATTCTCTCTAGTACATTTTCGTGAAAGAACAAGCTATGTTTCCCTAAAAGCCATGTAGGTTCTCAAGCCTTTTCTTGTTTCCCTCTCTGTGATCTTGAAATGCATTACAGTGGGGGAGGTGACCCCTCTGCTCATCAAATGAGCTTGGCACATAAGACCTAACTGCCTCAGCTTCCACTGAAGACATACTTGACTTAGTGTGAGCAAAGGTCTCAAATATGTTTAGACAATTTTGTTTCAACCCTTGTTTCTGTGATTGTCTTCAGAAGTGTTTGCCACAACAGACCTTGTCCCTTTAGCCTAGTGGTTCTCAACCTTCCTAATGCTGCAACTCTTTAATACAGTTCTTCATGTTGTGAGGACCCCTAACAGTAAAATTATTTTCATTACCACTTCATAACTATAATTTTGCTACTGTCATGAATCATAATGTAAATATCTGGTATTTGACCCCTGTGAAAGGGTTATTCACCCCCCAAAGTAGAGAACCATAGCTTTAGCCTAAGACCAAGAACAAGTTTTGTCATATTGTACCTAAATATGGCCAGAATCTAGGCTAGTCTGACAGAATATGTCAGTTTTGCTCATATCTGAAGGAAATATAAACACTTATTTTCATAAGGCAATAGGTTCAAAGAGTAGTTTATTATGCGGCATTATGGCAATGATAATAGATAATAGAGAAAAAATANGCTAAATCTTTAATCAACAACTTCATCATCACTGGATTAAAAATAAGTTGCTTGTCTAAAACTAGAGGGGAATGCTGAGAAACTGAGACAGAGTAATACTGTTTGGGGGAGGCAAAAGTGTCTAGGAAGTCAGGGCTACATGTCAAAGCAATATATTAGTAGTTGGGGCTGTGCAAGGATATGGTTGTTAACACTGGCACATAGTAAAAGGAATTATATTTAAAGAGATTGAAGGAAGCATGCAAAGAGTGAAGTTTATGCCATCAGTGTGAATACGGAAAGTGAAAGAGTTAATTTCTCTCCCTAAAGCAAATATTTTCTAACAGCATGCAGAAATCTGCACAAAGAAGGAAAAAATAATTCAGAACTAATAATAATCATCAGTAAAACATACATCTTTCAAAAAACCTCATAATTTCATGGAGAAAAAGCAACTATTTGAAGCATGCTGGTGGTTAGGATTTAATATTTATGACTACTCAAGCCAGGTCTTTAGAAATACTATACATATTCGAATTGATTCCCCAGCACTGGCACAAGATTGAAATTTAATTCCATGCAACTCCTGATGATTTTGTTTAGAATATAGGCCTTTGCAGTGAATTCTGCCAGCATGTGCAGCAAAACCTTCCTATGTTTCTGGCAGTCACAGATAGTTATAACTTCTGAATGACAGATCAGGATATATGCAGACAGAAGCATTATTTTCTTGGCAATGCAGAACCCTGAAATGTGTTCTGCATCAGGCAAAGAATGTAGTATATTACTAATTATCATCACTCATCAGAAATCTTTAGATTCCAGGAAATAGCCTTATTTCACCAGTGGGTAAGCCTACCTATACTCTGACCAGTCCTAATTTAGTGTTTCTTTCAACCCTCACTTTTGTTTGCCAAATCAGTGGGCTTACAGGATTCACTGTCAGCAGAAGGTAGAAAGATTCTCTTAATTACTCTTCTGCTTCTAAAAGGAACACAAAAATGAAAATGGTTAGGCTGTTGAGATGCTCCTGTGGGTAAAAACACTTGCCAAGAAAGCCCAGAGAACACAGACACAGGTTCAATTCTTGGAATCCCNTGAAATTNGATGGAGAAAATCAACTCCACAAAGTTATCCTCTGACCCCCACTCACAGCCACACACCTGTGTACAAGAACGATTGAACTCCCACATATATACAAAATAATAATTAAATATTTTAAAGTGAGAAACCATGAAGGTAAAATACCACACAGGTGAGTTGTAAGAAGTTATAGAAAACAGAAACACAGTGGCCCAAAACTCAGAGTACCAAAAAATTCCATCTCATCTCCTAGTAGTGAGACCTCTTTAGGCACACCATTTCTTTCCATCTCATGTTTTCTGGAAAGGACTATATAAAACAGACCTATGCAACAGTTTCAATAACTGGTCAGAAAATAATGTGTTTCANCTCCATTCAGGGCAATTTGAGCTTTAAGACAAAACTACTGTTCTAAAACACAGAGAATGAAGCCAAATTAGCTGAATTACAAGTAACCTTGAAGAACTGTGGGACAGAATGCTCCAAGTGACACACGGAGAGCAGAACAGACTTTCCATGAGATGGCCACCCACAGAATCCACCCTGGCTGAGTAGCCCTGACAGCTGTAGAGCTAGTTCACTGCCATGACTTCTCAGAAAGCATTGATAAAAGTAGATGAAACNTACGCCTTAAACTTAGAGGTTTTAAGCCAAGACATCTAGATAATTGTATTGAAATACTCTCCCCCACCATTGTATATTCCATCTTTTTAGAGGGAAGAATGATGTTAGCTATCCCACAATCACAAGGTCCCTGTAACATCCAGGAATGCTATGGCCATCAGGTCATTTATATTTGCCCCACATGACCAAGAAATGACTGATGCCCATTATTTGTCTACCTAATGAGTCCATGTTACTCTAATTTCATTTTGTTTTCCATTCTGCCTCCAACCCCTGATTATTTTCATTAATGGGAATATATATTTGAAGAACACAGAAAAATATATCTGTTCCTATATTTATAACATTTGTAAACTTTTGAAAGCTGAAAAAAACAGAAAAAGGACAAAATAATGGTCCACAGTTCCCTGGACAAATTTTTTTGATTTTTAAGAAACTTAAATGATGCCTTACAAATTCAGAAATGCATAAATACACAAGGCATAAATCTCTCACTTTCCTAAAAATTAACAATTATTGGCAGTATTTCATGAGTGTACATATATATATATATATACACATACATACATATACACATATTTAGTAATTCTCTTTATGTACCATGACAAGCATGTTTTATACATGAATTATTTGCTCAAGTTATAGAACTTGCTTGCATGAATGCAAGTTACATATAAAATTTTTACATTAATTTATTTATTGAGGGGGACTGTGCATGCCACAGTGCTTGTGTGGGGACAAGACAACTTGGAAGAGTTGGTTCTATTCTTCTACCATGTGGATCCTGTGGACTGAACTCAAGTCACCAGGTTTGGCAGTATGCTTCTTCATCCACGGAGCCATCTCATCAACCTTCATATATTTTAAAATTAATGCATACTTTGTCATTGTATAGTTTATCTCCATTGACATTCACTTAGGTTCTTTCCAGATTTTGCTCTACATAAACATTTAGGTTGTCGTTATACATATTACCAAACTGAATATCCTTATTTATGTATTTTTGAATAGTTTGTAAAACATGTTACAGTTACTCTACTTGCTGTAGAATCCTGAGTCCAAAGATATACATATCAAATGCTCCAGAAGTATTATCAAGATAATTTCTCAGATAATTCAGACAGCTTAGATGCTTACTAACTCTATAAACTTCCTTCTATAAAATTTTGTGAACTTTTAAGAATTTTAAATGTTGTTGTTGTTGTTGTTGTTGTTGTTGTTGGTGGTGGTGGTGGTGGTGTGTGTGTGTGTGTGTGTGTGTGTGTGTGTGTGTGTAAACAAAGATAAAAAGACCATGGAATTGGAAGAGAGTAAAAGGATTGCAGGAAGGAAAGGAAAGAGAGGAAATGATATAATTACATAATAATTTCAAAAATAATAAATTATTAGAAAAGGATAGAAAATCCAAATTCGTTTTGGATTTCTTTAACAGCAATTCTAGTTTAGCAGATGCTATAAGTTGGTTGGTATTTTGGATTTGGATTTACATTAATTCTGAGGTGATATATGCTTTTGTAGATTTCTACAAGCTGTTTTTATTTAGTGATAAACAGTGGGAGGGAACTGGAAGAAGGAGGAAGGATGACCTGTAAAGTCACTCCAATTTAAGGCACATTTTGAAAGCAACTGTGCTACATGGAAAATGCAATGTGGAAGTGAGAGAAAATGTAGGCAGGCCAGTGATTTCCCACCAGGAAGAGTTACTGTTTGTTTCTTCCCTTGAAAAAACTGAAGAAGGAAAATTCTGTATGTTCTTTACAATGAAATGACTACATTTGTGATAACTTCTTTTAATACTCATATTAGTTAGGGACCCTCCCAAGGGCAGCTGGCACTTATGCTCTCATTGCTAGCAGGCTTGCCTTATGATTACACAGACACTCCCTGAAACGTCTGACAGATCTATGAAGACTTTATTTCCTTAGTGACCTCATAGTGGAGTGTGAGCACACCTGATTCCTGAGGAATGTCTAACTGGAATGTGGATTTAACACTTCGGTGTCAAGGCACTGAGATTCAGGGCAGTGTCTTTCATGTAAGTGTAGTTTACCCTAAACTAAGACACAATAATAATTTAGTCAAGACAATGTGGACCTAGTTTAAATACTCCAGTACATCAAGAAAAAAAGTGTCAGAACAGAGGAAGAGCCATCTGAAATTCCACCATCCACAACTAACCTTCTTAGCTTTGGGTGATAGTTATGCACACAGAAATCAGAAGAATGAGTGAATAAATGAGTGTGTTTGTGTGTGTGTGTGTGTGTGTGTGTGTGTGTGTGTTTATATGTGTATATGAATAATACTGTTGGAACTTAGTCCAAGAATGGAGTCATATGAAGGGAATTCTGAGTGCTTGAGTGAAAACTCAAAGAAAACAAGACAAGATTCTTGTGACCTCAGTTTCTACAAAACCACAAATTGTTCTTGCAATGTACTCTGTGCTCCTCCCAGGTTTAGTGGATAAGAATGAGTTTAATTTAGAATATTCATTACAACTGGTTATTGTTATTTGTTTATATGCCTCTGAGGAAAAACATGTTTTGCCACACGTGGCTTGAACTTGTGATTGAAAGCTCACTCATGAGGTTTCTCTTAACTCATGAGGTTTCTCTTAATCCTCAGAGAATAAAGTGTCTGACTTTAGTGTGCTTCAATTGTAGCTTTGTTCTCCCAGGTCCAACCACCTCTAAAGTAATAAACATAATATGTACAAGGAATATTATTGTTTATAATTTTATTTCATTAAGATTTAAATTTTACTTTACCTTAAGAGCAAGAAGAACAAACAAAGGAATTTCTCACTTTCAGATGAAAGTTAATTCAGTCCAAGAACCACACAGTTCTTAATGATCCTTCCACACATAAAGACCTTAAAATTTTTTAAACTTGTAGTCATCATTATTCTACAACACCTGCATTGGTTTAAGCCAGTGTCGCAGCCTGTGTTGTGAAGACAGACAAATGTGAATCCTTACACATCACTCACTCCTTGCCACACTCCTCCACTTCTGTTGTTACTATTCTTATTATTACACTGTGGATGGTTATAACATTTAAATTCTGTTCTGCTACTACAAATAGATGCATAATCACAGTTCTGTATCTCAGTTCTATATTCAAATATATCCATTTTTTAAAGATTGGGGAATTTCTCAGAAATTCTCCTCTGTGCCTCTTCCTATCATCATGTCTATGATAGCTATGTCTCTTGTACTCTTAATGAAGCTTCCAAGTTTTAAATGGAAGCCTCTTTCCCTTAAGGCTCCATTGTGCTGTCTCTGATTCGATGTACTGTTCCTTTTTAACGCTTTCTGGGCCTGATCACCACTCCTATGGTGACAATGCCCCTTGTCCTAATAAAGCCCATCTTTGGAGGGGTAACAAAGCATAGATTTTATTATTTCTAATCGACAGATTTGTGGAAGTGATAGCAGCAGTGGGTTTTGTTTTAGGAAGGTTTATGGGAGTATTTTAGGTGTGTAGGTTTGCATTTTATATTTAGAGAAAAACTTGCTTGCTGTGACTATCCTGGGAAAAATTTATTTCATTAGTAAATGTGTTGATGTTGATTTAGTGTCTTCTGGTGTGTATAAACTGCTGGGGTTGGAGCCTAAGGTAAAAAGCATCTTCCACTTTATCTGACTTACTTTTTTTGTATTTAACGGTCCAAATGGATCTTGATCTCTCTTCATATTTGAAGTTCAATAGTTTGGCTCAACTATGGCTGGCACTGGAATCATTCCTTTTTTTTTTCTTCAGACACAAGCATACCTCCAATAACATGCCATGTCTTTATTTCATAAATGCTTTCCTCATTTGTTCTGTTAGGGATGGTAACTGTGTAGCTTGATTTGTCTTCAATTTTCATTATCTCAAGAATATTATAATTTATTCTTGCTTACACTGTAAATTTTCCTCCATCTAGCTGTCATGTATCTTACTGTCTCAGGTGGCCTTAGTCAGACTCAAATTTTACTTCCTATGTGGGACTTTTTCATTAAAAAATCTTTCAAAAGGTAATATGTACTGTAAATGTGAGGAGAAATATATTTATTTGTCTTCTTGAAAATATATTACCATGACTAAAAGTAAATCATAATAGAGCATCAATAAACATATAAGACCCTATTGTTGAACACACCACGTACTTTGGACACAGGACCCAGAGAACCCAAGCTGGCTCTGACATGAAAACCTCCTCCCTGAGGACTAGTTTTCATGGTACCAGAAGTTGACATGCAAGTTTCCAAATGAGGGAAGCAATCGATAGTTGCAGCTATGATGTCTGTGAACTACAACAATGACCAGTATAGCACGGTAATCCCGAAGGTGAAATAATGGCATGCATACCTTGGTAGTAGCCAACACCTCTCCAATTGGAATGAAGGCCTGCTCAGCAAGAAGAAAATCATGCCTGGTACTAGAAGCCTTGCCAACTATCCAGGGCTAATAAAGTTATGGATTTTGGAGTATAACACACAACTGCCACATTACAAAACCATCAAGATCCCTAACTACATTCTAAACACTTATCCTCATACCCAAAGATAAGGATAGTTCTTGCCCTTCATCAAGGAAACTTCTTTTTGACAACAGACAAAGATCATTACAGAAACTATAAATGATCAAATGCAGGATTGTGGAGTCCAGCCCCAGTTGCTACATCTACCATGTAATTTCTTCACCTAAGGCTCAGGAATCATTATGGAAGAGGGGGCAGAGATTGTAAAAGCCAGAGAAAGAGGAGGCTTGCTGTGAGATTGTGTCCTCTAGAACTGTTGAAGAAGTTACCCCATGAGGTCTCACCAACAAGATGACTGCCTAAACATGACCTAAACTAGGACAACAACAATAGACACGGATGGGGGAATTCCCATGATGCCTCGACCATAGACAAAGAACTACAGGCAACCACAGGGAAGAACACA
>LZPO01045214.1:6575-17029 GCA_001675575.1 Neotoma lepida | reverse complement strand
GGAGGAGGGGGCTTTCACACAAAAGGGAAGCATCCCGATCACCAGGTTGGAGGCAGGCTGGCACAGACGGGGAGAAAGGGGTCCACCATGTTTTTCTCTCCATCTTTTCTCTTTTTACCTGCAAGAGGAAAGATTAATGCTGAAGGGAATGTCCAGATGCCCAGTTCTGGGCAGGAAACCACCTGCTTTGGGACCTGCCATGTTTTCCTTGACAAATGAAATCACGAATAAAGAGCTATCTACTTACCAAGGATGCTTGCCTAAAGGAGAGAAACTGATACAAAGGGCATTGGTCAGTGACCCTCCATTTCTTGTCAACACTAACTGAAGTTTTCAAGCACAAGAATGGTAACTAGAACCCCTTGGCAAAAGTCAGAACTTACACTCAAAACCCCCGCAAAAGAAAGAAAGATAACAGAAGAAAATGAAAAAAAAAAGAAAGAAAGAAAGAAAAAAGAGAAAAGAGAAAAGAAGGCTAGAACTCCTGGATTTTAAATTCCATTCTGTCCCATCCAAGTTTACCTACTAACAGATATGTGCTGAAGACTTGTAATTACAAAAAAGAAGAAGAAGAAGGAGAAGGAGGAGGAGGAGGAAGAGAAGGAGAAGAAGAAAGAAAGAAAGAAATATTTTTAGATTTAACTTCTAAGAGAAAAACATTCACGAAAACTTGTATTAGTATTTGCTTTTGTAAGTTTAGGACCTGGTACTCACTGACTGGGCAGCCTGAGGCCTCTTGTTCTCAATGGAAGGAATGAATACCTAATACCTGTTAGCCTGATGCAGAAGGTCAGAGCCTTCCCGTCACCAAATGCCAAACCTTTAAACAACTGAACATGTATGTTAATGTTGCTATATAACTGTAAGTAAGGCTTTGGCAGTTTGTGTCATTGCAGAGTTGCTTCTCTGTGATTTGAGGTTAGGAGTGTGGAGAGACAGGGCTACAGCCAGTCATATAGGACGTATTTTCAATATTGAGGTGCCTTTGTGTTCCTGTAGGTTGTTTAAACCCAATGTCCCAGAGAACCTAACTATTCCCATCAGCCCCCAAACCTGGAGAAATTCTTGAAAGGTAGGTAAAGCATTCTCCTTGAGAGCCACTGGGAATGCTAGGAGCTGCTGCTTAGAGGTGTGTTCTTTAGGGCCAAAGAACCCAAACTCTTCCATTTCCACAGAAGACTCCTGTCCTCTGGTTTGTCCCAAATAATTTCTTACTAATTGTATTGGGGAGTCAGAAGATGTGTACATTTTATTCTTGTTATACTCAGTTATAAAAACCTATGAATTTATGGGCTGCCATGTACCAAGTGCATAGATTATATGATGCTCACAAGAAGCTAAGTACATGCATCTCTTCACACGTTTACCATTTCTACATGGAGGAAACACTTGAAATCTTCCTTCTAACTTTTGAAAAATACACATAGTACATTATTCATTGCTGTATTTTTGCTGTCAAAACAATAATTTCCCTATCATTAATCTTCTACCTAACTTTAACAGGACATATGTACTTGTTTGGTCCCTCCCCTCTCACACTACTCATCCTTCAGGAAGTTAGTGCCTGGTTCATTTCTCCTAACATTTCTACTGTGTTCTCACAGTGAATATATATTTTTTTCTAAAAGTAAGACACATCTTAAACTAGGTACATTTTCTAAAAACTAGGTGGATTTAAAGTTTGCCCTGAAATATGGTTACTGTCATGTGAATTCCAATGTCCTTTGGAACACTGGGCTGTTGCTCTAGGAGTGACCTGAGAAATGTCCATAAGTGCCCACTTAAGTCTTCAGGTTGTCTTGAGTGTCACTACTGCTGACAGAAAACACTAGGCAATTAGCAANTGAAGTGATTTATTTCTTGGGAAACAGTAGTCTGGAATCTACAACTACTCGTGAGAATATGAAGTACAGTAAATCCTCATAATGGAAAAGCACTACAACAGGGAAAAGTCTAAGAACTATGCCTTCCTGTTCTTGTCTAATGGGGAAATCCTGATACAAACTGGACTTCACGTTGGTGGGATCCTAAAATCACTTTGAGAGAAAGTAGAGGCACCAGCTGTGAAAAGGCTGCATTTGTAGATAGCATGAGAAATTCTAGACTCCCTTGTCAAGCCTTAAACATTCCTTCTTTTCCTCAGAGAATCCTACAATTAATCCCAGTAACAGTCAATAGAGTTATAGGATCCAAAGCCTTAGACCTGCCCCTGTAACTCCCCACACTGGTAAACAGGTCAAAGCTTTGTCCAAGTGTCCTCCCTGTCTTTGTGTAGTTAGGAAGCAATGGGAGATCCAGGGCCAGGGTCAAAAAGGTATGCTGGTGGTGGTGAGGCTGGTGACAAGTAGAAGCTGGCAGGGAGATGGCATCCCCAGGACAGAAATGTGCTTTCTCAGAACTAAAAGTGGCAGAATCCACAAAAGAAAATGGTTTGGTTTGAAAGAGATTTTACATAAGCAATACTTTCCATGGATGATTTTCAACAATANAGCTGATTGTTTTGTTGTCTTTTGTTCAAGAAAATGAATGGAAAAGAGATGATATTAATGAAATTATCATTTTAAATAACCCAATCCTGTACTATTTATCTTAATTTTGGATTATAACTTGTAGCACTTGGGAGAATAATTTGATCAAATTTATATAAAAAATGTGTCCCAACATTGATAGAGATTAATATTTCAAAAGTGTGTTGTCTAATTTGTTCATTTGGGAAAGTTAAATATAAAGGAGAGAAAGGTGAATTCAATACTTGAAGTTTGGAAAATCAGCATCAGCCATATTCTGGTGCTATTATACTGTGACAGTTGAGAAATTTTTTAAAAATTCNTTTTGCCAATGAAATGAGATTAATAGTCCCAGCACTACCTATCACAGGAATTTTGTAAAGAGTGTGCAGGACATTTTATATGAAAGCCCTGTAGATTTGTACACTGCAATTTGAAACATTTAAAAGGTGTGTGTGTGTGTGTGTGTGTGTGTGTGTGTGTAATGTATATATGGAGAGGACCCATTTCTTTTTTGAGATAGGGTCTCTCACTGGCCTGGAACTCACAAACTAGGGTATGCAGGCTGACCAATGAATCCCAGGGATCTACCTCTGAGACTCCATTGAGAAAACAAATAAAATTCGCCACCCTTGGATTTATAAACCTAGGTTTTGGAGACTGAACTTAGAATCTTTCTTTTTTTTTTTTTTCCCTCAAGACTGTTTCTCTGTGTAGCTTTGGAACCTGTCCTTGAAGTTGCTCTGTAGACTAGGCTAGCCTCAAATTCACAGATCCGTCTGCCTCTGCCTCTCAAGTTCTGAGATTAAAGATGTGCGCCAACACCGCCTGGCTGAACTTAGATTCTTAAGCCCTTTGCCAACTGAGCTATCTCCCTTCCTCACTTTGCTTATGCTTAAAGAATTATTCTTTTTATTTCATGAATGTGTGCATNTCTGTGTGTGGTTATGTGCATGAGTGATGTTGCCTGAGGAGGCCAGAGATGCCAGATCCCCTAGAATTGGAGTAATAAGATGTTAAGAACCAATTACATGGATGCTGGGAATCAAACTCAGGTCCTCTGGAAGAACAATGTGCACTCTTACCTGCAGATCAATCTTTCCAGCCTCATGACTTTAAACTATGTGAATTGTATGTTGTAAACAATACAAAACAAAACAAAAATTACAGGAAAACACAGATCAAAATTTAAGTGTTTGGGGGCCAAAGAGAAGATTATAAAATGAATCTGTGACACCATTTATTCTTGTTGCTCTTCTATTTATATCTGCATTAAGCTACATAGCTGAAAAATGTAAATTATCAGAATTTTCCTTTGTTATTAGGCCAACCATGCAGACATTATGGGTAGTAATAAAGCCGTCGAATCTGTTTGGTGACTTTCTATAGAAGAAACATTTTTTTTAAAAAATAGAAAAGGGCTTTCATTTGAATTTCCACATTGATTACATATCTCANCAACTGCATTTGAATCAGTGTCCCATTGTTTTGTCTTACAATAGTCAATCTGCATTGACAGTTGACATCACATTGTCTTGATTCAAACCTTTCTCTTCTACTAAGTACCTATATTGCCATAGCATCTGATACATGGTGCATAATNTATCNATCACAATANCCCATGGAATCATATATGCTAAATAATGTTATCATATATATTTCTTTTATTTCATATTCCCAGTCTATATCATCATAATATGAAGATTTGAGTTACAAAAACAATTATTTGTCAGCATAATTCAAATTATCTTCTAAAGGTGATCAATTTGACCTTTATTTACCTGTAAGACTTTTAGNTGCCATTTGTTATCTGTGCCTGCTCTAAAATGTATATAATTTGCCTGATCCTCAACTTAATTTGGCATTACTGTCCAATAAGGACACAACACAGAAGCAAAACATATCTTAGCACTACAGAGGAGACTGAACACTCACAGGCCCCTGAATTTCTTGACTGCTTCTTTTTTTCTGGTCCTTGGTTACTTTTAAAGGAAGTTGTGCACACAGATCAACCACAGAGCAATGAGAAATTCCAGTTCACCAAAATCTGACCAGTTTCTCGAAGACAGAGATNGAAAGTAAGTCATTTTCATTCAACTCACACTGAGAAANATAATCTCACAGCTGATGCATTTTAAATCACAGTAGTGCTTGGAAAAGTTATCCTTTCTTGTGTTTTTAAGACTATATTAAATAAAACTGTAGGTTCTAATTTTAAATAGCCAGCCATTTTCTCCATCCTATGCTTATTCTGACCAGACCTGTACTCATTTCCANAGTTCAGCCTTTGTAGGAACCGCTGTGGAGAGCTGGTCTCAACAGCATTTTCTTGACCTGAATTAGTTGATTCTCAGAAGAAAGGGGAAATGCTTAATTTCTGGGCCAGCTTCACTATTAATAGCCAGTGTAGCTGTGGTTTAGTGNGGGGTTGGGTCCAAATGCTTCAGAATGGCGCCTAGCTGGTCCTCCTTGCAGCCAGTGTGGGCAGTGAGGACCATTGGGCTGTCTCAGTCCTGCAAGGTTGATGAGACAGCATCTCTAGTCTGTCTCTGTGGCAAGAGTTCCTTGGCCAAAGCAAGTGGAAAGCTCAGGCTGTCATCCAAGTATCCGAGGTGAATGCGTATGTTTCTGGCCCAAATATTTGAAAAAAGCTACCTCCTTAGTTTCACTCTGACTCTGTAGACACTGATCTTTTTGCCTTTACATGTTTATCTCTTGCCTAGGTCTCTGTGCATTCTCTCTCTCTCTCTCTCTCTCTCTCTCTCTCTCTCTCTCTCTCTCTCTCTCTGTGTGTGTGTGTGTGTATGTGTGTGTGTGTGGTGTATGGTATGGTGTGTATGTGAACGTGTGTGTGGTGTGTGGCATATGTGGTGTGTGTGTGTTTATGTGTGTTTGTGTGTGTGTAGTGTGTGTGCTTGGTGTGGTTTACGTGTGTGTGTGTGTTTGTGGTGTATGTGTGTCTTATGAAGTTGTATGGATACCTGCATTCCTCTTTTGACATGTGTGTTACATGAAACCGGTGTGCTTGTTCTCCCTGACTTCCTAATGATTAAACTGACTGATTTGAAGTTCTTTGAAATAATTTCAGCCTGCCATACTTTAATAATACTTTTAGTATAAATCCATATTTGATTTTTTAATAATGATAAATCAGATGTAAGGGCTCTTGAAGACAANTGAATATTTATGCCAAATACTACAGAAATTTAGTGTTTGATGTAACTCAAAAGATTCTACAAAATTTAAAAGATTTTTGTGCACCATTGCCTTCACTAATATACAAGAGCCCTAATTTTCCATTTAGAATCCTAAATAACCTAAAACTTAGCCCCTTAACCTTTTGGTGACTAGTAATTTGACAGTTTATTTTGGTTATCAAGTTGACAAGACCTANAGTCACCTGGGGTACAAAACTTCTAGTTTTCCTGAGGAGATTTATCTAGATTAGGCCATTGAGGAGGGAGGCTCCACCTTAACTGAAGGCCACACCATCCCATGCACCGAGGCTTTGAACTGCATAAAAATGAGAAAATCAGCTGAAAACCAGCATTCCTCTCTCCTTTCTTCCTGGCTGTGGATGCCACATAATCAGCCACCTCCTGCTCCTGCCTATATGCCTTCCACACTTGGTGGAATGACTTTCCCACCATGATAAGCTGTACCCTGGACTTGTGAACCGAAATAGCCACCCCCTTTCAATGTTGCTTTTATTTAGTTGCAGTAAGGAGTAAAGTAACTGAGAACAGGAAGTAACTGAGGGCAAGTAAGGTTGGATTTACTAATCCCACAACGCTTTAAAGATATTCACAGGGATGGCTCACTATCCTCACTCACTCACTCGATGAAGCAACCAGAAATGCTCATGAGTTTGTAGCTTAGGTTCTCATGGCTTGGTCACCAAGCTTTGAATCTATTGGTGGTAAGTGGGGCTTCTAAGAAGCAGAGCTTAGTGGAAAGAAGTTCAGTTATTAGGGGCAGGTGTTGAGGGGTATGGGGCCTCAACCTACCACCTCCTTGTTTCCTCTTGCCATGAGATGTGCAGGTTGCCTTCTCCTGTGCTCCCTGAGGTGATATTCTGCCTTGCAGCTNGTCAGACAATGAACCCAATTGATGAGAGACCAAAATGTGTGAGATCAAGAANGAGAAGAGATTTTCTTGCTTCCAAGTTGTTGCCTTTTGTCACTGCCACAGGAAGCATATTTTTTTTTACAAGTTAAGTATCAGGAAGACATAAATTTATAGCAGTCTTCTTAGGGTAGATTTTTGTGAGAAGTATAAAATATCTAAAGTGTAAGAGTGTTTTTTTTTAAATTAATGCAAAACAATTCTCACTGTAAAGATCTCAGTAGTAAGCATCTTCTAATACTTGGACTATGTTACACATGCCTGTGGGGAGCGGAGGTCACCCAGTGTAAGTGAAGTCCTTGGGGAATGTGTATTGCTGAAATAGTAAGGCCATGTCGAGGAAGAATGCCTCAACCCCATGGGAGGGGCAAAGCCTTCCCAGGTGAGGTTCAGAAGGATGGCAAAACCTTTCTCAGGTCTGAGTATAAATGTTGACAGTGTGTGCAACAATATCTCCTGTGGCTTTCTCTTCTCAGCTGTTTAATGCCTGAACACTGCTCCTGTACAGAGACTGCTCCTACGGAGACTAAGGAGCCCCTCCCCAGCTGTAAGCAATAACTCTGCCTCCCTGTTCCACCGTATGTAATCATCACACAGAGCTTCCTGGGAGCTGCATCTGCCCCATCAGAGAGCCCAGACTACCGGATCCAGCGCTTCTCTGTATGCGTGCGTCCTTTCTTCACTCCCTCACTGCTCCTTAGTCAGGGTTCCAGGACTCACACTGTAAAAGGAAACAGCCCACACCTCTGCTTTAAGGTTGATTCCTAAATGGCTTCTCTCACGGACTCTGTATTGTTTCTGATTTGTGTCAATACCTTTCTCAAGNAAAAAAAAAAACTTTCAGTGAAATATTCTAAAAAACGATTTCAATGTTGTTATACTTGGAATCCTGGAATGCTATTATTCTGTAGAATCATTTCAACATTTACGTTTGTATTCACTCTGAGAGATTTTGCTTATCTTTTTCCTTCATTTCTTAATCTTGTTTTGTTTTGTTGGTTGGTTGATTTCCCCTGTCACTGAAACACAGGTTGAGTGGCTCTGTGATTTTAAAGGATTTTAAAGCTAATCTTGTCTTATTTAGTGTGTCAATATTGGACTTAAACTGCACTATTGTAGGACAGACTTTAGTCAGCCTGTCCACTGTAGTCGGATTATTTCCTGGTCCCCTGCCTCCTGCCTTCCAGGGAAAAGCGCACAGCTCTCACCCTGCACGGAGTCTCCCCAACNTCACCAACAACTGTTCAAGCACCCTCTGAGTGATGTCTCTTTCTGCCTCACTGGACAAACTAGAGGACAGGCTGATATTATCTTTCNGAAACACNTGTTTCAAACTATCCCAAAAGTACACTTTGTGAACAATGTGATATGATTGGTAAACTCACTACCATGGATTTGTGAGGACANTAGCCCTAAGTACACAGCTGGCTCGGTGGCTTGTTTCATATACAGACTTGGCACACCAGGCCACTTCAATATTTGGATGCCGCAGAATGCTGTGGATCCGATGCGGTCCATAGTGACATTATCTAAACGTGTATTCGCTGTTTACTTAAAGAACATCCTGGGAAGTACAAAAGGGAACAGAAGAGGGCTACAGGGTAGGCGCAGAGACTTCAGTAACGCATCAACTCGGCGCCGCAAACTGCTGTACCCACCCTGCATTTGCCATGTGTGCGGTTAACTGGATCTCCGCTCCTAGAAGGCAGTTTAGTGGCTGTTGCCTCGAGTGCAATGTTACAACTCGAAGCTGACATTGATGCAATCTGTAGGCCCCATTCCCAGGGTTGCTCTCAAGTGCCTCCCTGTACCCCTCAGCACACTTGTTTCATTCCAAGCAATNTTCACTTCTGCCTCCTATGTGCTGTGCGACCACTCCCCCTGTCAAACACCGAGCAGCTCCACCATAAAGCCACTGGTGTCGCATTCACAAAGCAAGGACCACACACCACTCTCAGCTACCTGTCCACTGAAAACATTAATATATTTACTTTGAGAATGCTAATTAACCAGTACAAATCCCTTAAGACATATCCAATCACTACNTGTTTATAGTTGAGTCATGTTCTGGTGCATTTCTCTAACCATTCAACTACTGAAGGCCATTTAAGTTGTTTCTAAGTTTCAGTATTAAAATGAAGATGTTATGAACATTTTAATGCNTAGTTTATACATCTATGTGTTTCACTTTTGATGCTGTTCATTTTCTGATGATATATACTTATTTTATGTGCGTACAAATTTGAACGTCTATGGGATAAACAGCTNGAGTGCAGTGGCCAGATCCTGTGGTGAGCACGCCCGTATTTTCAGAGCCACTGTCTTCAGCATGGCTGCTCTATTGGCAATTACTCNGGTAAGATATGAATGATGCAGTCTGTATTATTTTTAAATTGTAGCCATCTTAATGAGTTTACAGTGATATTTCACTGGATTTCCAATTTGTGTTTCCCTAATGGCTCATCAAGTGAGACACTTTTCACATGTTTATTAACAATTTCTATATATTCTCATCAGTGAGATGTCTGTTCACATCTTCTGTCCAGTTTTATATTGAGTCATTTAGTTTCATGAGGGATGAGCTATTTCTACTTGCCTTGATGTTGCTCCTTCCTCATTGTGTAGACAAGTCCATAGTCGATGGTTATTTTTCTTTTAGCACGTTAACNGGAATACTCCACTGCTATATTAGCNCTATATTGCTTCATAACAAATTATCCTCAAACCCAGGAGCTTAAAGACAAGAAGCATTGCTGTCTCTCACAGTGTCNGTGGGTGGATGAATCATTCTTTAATGTCTAAGTTGAATGGTTCTTGATCAGTTTCTCTTGGTAGTTGAAAGCTACAACCAAGATGCCAGCAACAGTCACATGCCCTAGATGGCTTACTCCAATCACTGGTAAATCAGCTTGGGGCATTGGGGAGGCACATTTCCTCCTCTTGACTTCTCCAAGGAGCTACTGACATCTGTTTCTGATGCAGCAGCTTTCAGCCCCGAGACTGAAACATTACTTCTGCTCACCCACAGAGTAAACAAGCATGACAGAGGTCACATCCAGGTTGCTNAGCCAGGAAACAAGAGTCACTGGGAGCCATCTTGTGGGCCAGCATCCTAGTCATCTTGTTATTATTGCTACCAAATAACCCACTGTCCATGTACTGTTGTGTCTTTGTAAAGAAGATTCTTTTCACTGGTGTTACTTGTAGAANACTGCATTTATTTTTGGTTTTCTGGATTTTTATTTATTTTTACTTATCTTNAGTGATTCTTGAACAGGAGGGATCCTGCTTGTCATTGACCTTCCCAAACTTGTCTACATTATCTTGGAATGTGTTTCTCTCCTCTTTTGTTTATTTTTCCCTTGTTAATTTAATTGAAAAACAAGAATTTCCCACTATCTCCTCAGCATCTTTTCCAAATTTTTTGTTTGGGTCTAGCAATATTTGAAAAGCTGGTGTCAAAGTTCTCAGTTCAAGTCATCTTCCTGCCTCAGCTCCCCAAGTACCTGAGCCCAAAGATACATGTCACAGGCTCAGCTATGTATTCAACATCTTTATCTCTTTTGAAGGTCTTCTTTTTGATTCCATATGCTGAAATATGATTTTATCAAGTGTAACCTCCAGCTTTCTAACCCATTGCTTGTCTGTCACTGAGGCACTGTCTATTTGGGTTTCTATTTTCAATGAGTGTGTTTTTACACCACTCAAAGGAGTTTCCTCTCCCTCCTAACTACTGAATTTTTATAGTTTATTGTTTATCACCATTTTGACTGTGATTTTCCTAATTTCACCATAATTGTTTTAAGTTGGACTTTAATCACT
>LZPO01045211.1:0-10852 GCA_001675575.1 Neotoma lepida | reverse complement strand
CAAAATATTATGTACCCTAATAAAACTTATCTGGAGTCAGAGAACAGAACAGCCACTAGATAGACATAGAGGCCAGAAAATGGTGGCACACATGTCTTTAATCCTAGCATTCTGGAGTCAGAGATCCATCCAGATCTCTGTNAGTTCAAGGCCACACTGGAAGCAGAGCCAGGCATGGTGGTACACACTTTTAGTCCCAGGATTTGAGATCTATGTCTTGCTTGGGAAAGACACATGCCTTTAACCCAGGAAGTAATGGCAGGAAGCAGAAAGGTATATAAGGTGTGAGAACCAGAAACTAGAGGCCTCTTAAGCTTTCAGGCCTTTAGCAGCAGTTCAGCTGAGATTCATTTGAATGAGGACTCAGAAGCCTACAGTCTGAGGAAACAAGATCAGTTGAGGAGTTAGTGAGGTGAGGTTGGCTGTGNCTTATTTTGTCTCTCTGATCTTCCAACATTCATCCCAGTACCTGGCCTGGTGTTTTTAATTAATAAGACTATTTAGAAATTCACATTACATCTGGTGCCCAATGTGGCATTTTTATTTAACAAGACCATTTAGAAAATCNGTCTTACAGTTACTGAGAATTTTCCTGTCAGTCTATGTCTCATATCGATGCCAGGAATGTAGACACTCTGTATTTGATACTTTTCTAGAGTATGTACTTCTTTTCTGGATTATTTTAAACCTTATCTGTGT
The DNA here is from genome assembly GCA_001675575.1 of Neotoma lepida. Classification (NCBI taxonomy): domain Eukaryota; kingdom Metazoa; phylum Chordata; class Mammalia; order Rodentia; family Cricetidae; genus Neotoma; species Neotoma lepida. The sequence goes on along the minus strand of LZPO01045211.1, from coordinate 10,153 downwards.
CCTTTCAGTGAAGTATGTGACTACTCTTTCTACTCACTGNTCAAATTCAAAGGTGATTTTGNCAATCCCTCTGATCTTGTAGACTGTGTTAAAAGTGAAGGAGAGTGATTGTTGGGACCTGCCCTGCTCACTTTAATCTCTCAGTTGTCTAACTGCTACAGAGGAAGGGCATTAGGACGGGAGGGGGAGGCAGATTTACAGAACTATACACTCCATGTTAGTTTTCCGTGTCCATACAGAAATACCTGACACAAGTTCCTTTTGGAGTAAGAAGAGGCTGATTTAGTTAGTAGTTTTAGAAGGTTAGAGCCTGGGATTTGGTGGCTCTGTTGGTTTTATAAAGTATCATGGCAGGAATGTGTGGAAGCATATGATCTCCAACAGCAGAGTTGGGGGAAGAGACTGAGTATAGTCCCACAATCCATTTCTAGCATACTTCTGATGGTCTAAAGACCTCTTAGCAAGGCTTGATGTTTTAAAGATTCACAGAACCTCACAGTATTGCCACTAAGAGACCAAGCCTTTAGCACACAGAATCTATGTGGCTCTCAACCTTCCTAATGCTGTGACACTTTAATATAGCTCCTCGTGTTGTGACATTCCAACTATAAGATTATTTTTGTTGCACTTCATAACTATTATTTTGCTACTGTTATGAATCATAATGTAAATACCTGTGTTTTTTAATGATCTTAGGTGATCCCTGTGAAAAGGTTGTTCAACCCCCCAAAGTGGTCATGACCCACATGTTGAGAAACATTGACATAAATAGATCTTTGAAAGCCATGACTTAAAAAAAGAAAAAACCAAGCTAGGTATAGTGCACATCTATAATCCCAAGATTATAGGGAGGTAGAGAAAGAGGATTAAGGGTTCAAGGTCATCCTTGGCTGCATAATGAGTTCAAGGCCAGCCTGAACTGCATGAGATCCTCTCTCAAAACAGAAAGAAAAGAAAAACAGAATAAAATACAAGAATAAAAAAGATAAAAACACATTTTCCATGAGTGAACTCTGTCACTCATGTCAGAAACATATGGAGACATTTGTACAATTCCACAGGGTCAGTGTATTGATTGGATGTGTATGGAGTGTATTGATTATTTTTCTGTTGCTGTGATAAAGTATGCTAACAAGGAGCAAGTTAGAGAAGAAAGGGTTTGTTTTGTCTTAGGATTCTAAGGGGATGCAGTCCATCAAAGTAGGGAAAGGATGGCCATAGAAGTGTGAAGCTATCCTGATAGCCAGGAAGCAGAAAAGCAGAAAGATCATACCACACACGCACACACACACACACACACACACACACACACACACGAGACAGAGAGACTCACAGAGAGATAGATATACATATATGAAAGAGAGAGAGAGAGAGAGAGAGAGAGAGAGAGAGAGAGAGAGAGAGAGAGAGAGAGAGCATGCCAGATGTTTTAAAACCTCAAAGTGACAGGTATCTGTTCTGGCAAGACTCCATCTCCTAAAAGTTCCATAACCTTCCCAAACAGTGCCACCAGCTGGAGACCAAGTTTTCAATGATGAGCTTCTGGGGGCGTTTCACATTCAAACCACCACATAGAGTAACAGTAAAATCCAGCTACTGTGACGGTATTCTACTTTGTCAAGTACGATTGATTTCACTTGGTACTTCAGGCTACTGGCAAATAGGTTGATTTCATCCAGTCCTAATTACAAATATTAATTCTCAGATCGTACACTATGCTTCATTTATAGGTTGTAGAATAGTCAAGGAAGGGTTAAGGTGGCAGCGGGATTCAAAGGAGCCTTACTTCAGACAGGCAACAGAGGGCTGATAAGGAGGCGGAGTCACTGCCAGGGTTGGATAAGATATTAATGAATGCAATCAACTCAGTCAAAATCTCTTCATGAACAGGACTGCCAACTTCTGGAGTTACTTCAAGGCACAGAGCTGATTTAAGGCATAGATGAATGACAATTCTAGTAGACCACCTGGAGCAGAGGACCTGAACCGAAAACGTGCACAAGGGACAGAGTCATGATTTCCCTCTATTTGATNATAGGATGCCTACAGTCATTGTCCCAATAAAGGGTTGGTGGGTGCCACAGTACATATATTTTAGGAGCCCCTCCTTTTATATGAGGGTTGATCATTTGTCAATCTAGTGTGTTTGATAAGCTCATGGGTCTAACTTTTATGACGTTTTGATACANACATGTGCCTACGCATTCTTGATTTGATAAGTTCATTTATAGTACCATTTTATTTAGGTAAATTAGTTATTGATATGTCTATACTTCATGGTTCATGCTAGACAGATAGCAGTCATTATCTTGCATCAACAGGATGAAGAGTCCCCTGCCTCAGTATTTGTACTCAAAATAGAACAAATTGCTGCTTTATAAAATGGAGTCACAGGGTAAGGAAGATACAGTCTGAAAGTTACTGTCCTATATGATATGAGCAGAGGACAGAATGTTCCCTACATTTCCTCAATTTTTTAAATCTTGCTGTTTTTCCCTGGTGGTTAACTGCAAATTCAGTATTTGTCNATTTTGCTGTTGTAAAACATTTTATCTCCCTGGTCCCTCCATAAAAAATAAAAATAAATACAAAAGCTTTTGTGTTTATATAGTTGTTTCAAGTGTTTAGCTGGACTAGGCCATTTGGATTTATTGGCTAAGGGAGACCAAGGCCAGATTCTCTCCACTGCTTTCCACATTTCACTGGTGAAGGGAGTTGAGACTCACAGAGACTTTGAGTAAAACGTGACAGATGGTCAGTAGTGGTAAAGGTGGAGGCCAGACTTTGGAAATGGACAAAAGGGAACTTGTCCTTTGCTACTAGTGATTAAACAGCATTTGGACTTGTTGTTTGTGATAAAATAATACTGTCTGAAAGATTCTGGTTTTCAGTTTATTCCACATTTTGGGGCAATTCTAAAATTTGCATTTTGTAAGTCTTCTAGGGAAGTATTTTATCTATTCATCTGCTTTCTTTATAATGGTGATATTTATGCAGTTTATTCTTTCTAAATTAAGGGCCTAAGAGTTTCCTGTCCCTCCATCAGCACATTTCAATAAGTTAAATGAATTTCTCTTAGTCTTGAAAAGAGAGCAAGGGTCTGTCTCATTCAGACATTTTGTACCTGTAACAAACACCCAAGGAAGACAGCAGAAGAGAGGAAAGGCTTTGATTTTATTATTTATNTTTTTGTCTCATGGTTTCAGCTTCTCATGGCAGGGGGAGACACAGTGGAGCAAAGCAACCCACTATGGAGGTTGGAAGGGAGAGAGACAGAGAAAAGCGTAATAGGAGGAGAGAGGCAGAGGAAAGGAGACACTGCATTATTTATGGGCTTTCTCCTNTTCCTTTGTTACTCCATCTGGGTCCCCATGGGATTCTGTCACGGAGATTCAGGATTGATTTCTCCTCTTAGTCCACTTTGGGAACACCCTCACAAGCTACCCTAGAGTCATGCTTTCCTAGTCGTCTAGGGACTTCTCAGTCTAATCAACTTGTCAATAGCAATTAAGCTTCCTTAGTCTACCCCTTGTCAAACTGACACTCAAATACACCTCCTGAAATCCCAACACCAGGTACATGTCCTCATGCAAAATTCATCAAATTCATCTCCAAGAGCATTCATTGTCTTGATCNTCTTAACATTTGCTCAAAAGTCCAAATTCCAAGTGTCTAATTAGCATTACTATTGCTGTGATGAAANACACATGACCAAAGCAACTTGAAAAGAAAGAGGTTTATTTCAGTCACAGTTCCATACAACAATTCATCATCAAAAGCTGTGAGGGCAGGAACTCAAGCCGGGCAGGAACCTGGGGCAGGAGCTGGTGCAGAGGGCATGGAGAGGTGCCGCTTACTGGCTTGCTTCCCGTTGCTTGCTCAGCCTGCTTTCTTATAGCACCCAGGACCACCAGCCCTGGGATGGTCCCACCCAGAATGGGCTAGGCCCTCCCCTATCAATCTCTAATTAAGAAAATGCCTTGCAGACTTTCCCTCAGCCCCATCTTATGAAGTATTTTCTCAATTGAGGTTCTGTCCTCTCAGATGACNCTAGCTTGTGTCAAGTTGCCATAAAACTAGCCAGCACACCAGCTGTCCACTAGGAATCAAAGAAATNTCTTAGCTGGATGTTGCTATAATATCAAAATGGAATGTATGCATTTCAAATATACAATGGTGTCTTAGTTAGGATTTTATTGCTATGAAGAGACACCATGACCATGGCAATTTTTATAAAGGAAAATATTTAATTGGGNCTGGCTTATAGTTCAGAGGTTTAGTTCATTGTCATCATGGCAGGAAACATGGCAGTGTGTAGGCAGACATGGTGCTTGAGAAGGAGCTGAGAGTTCTACATCTTGATTCACAGGCAGCAGAAGGAGATTGTGTGCCATACTTGGNCTAGCTTGAGCATGTGAGACCTCAAAGTCCACCTCCACAATGACACACACTTCCTCCAACAAGGCCACACCTACTCCACCAAGGCCACACCTCCCAATAGTACCACTTCCTATGGGCCAAGCATTCAAACACACAAGTCTATGGGGGCCATTCCTATTCAAACCACAACAAATGGCATAGTCAAACACTACCATCCTATAATTGAGGTAGGGTAGGACTTAGGTCTCCTGCTTCCATGATCTTGGTTATTACAGGTCACATGACTTCTCAGGCCGGCTCTGTTGGTTGTGTATGGCTTTNCTTGGCAGATTAACCACGTTTTTGGCATCTCCAAACTCCTGGTGTTTCTACTGCATCTTCAGCTTTCCTCTTAGAACTTCACTCAATACCCTTCCGGGATTATAACCCTGATAAACATTTCCTGTCTGTCAAGCTTCCCTTTGAGATCTGGGTGGATGTCTCTATGAAAAATTCTTGCATTCTACACAATTATCAGTATTGCACAGGTGATGCTAAGTTCTGTGGCCAGCTTGAGACCANGGCTGCAGTGGCATCTGGGTACTTGGGAAGCTAAATAAAGGGAACACTTCCCTAGGCAGCCTCGTATCTGCAGGGATCCTGGGAGTTTTCTTCTCCCAACAAACTCTTTTAAATGAGTTTATACCTTTATGTCTTTGGATTTATGAATAGGGCCCAGCAAACTCCTGAGATNTCTTCAAACCATCTGTCTTATTGACTGGTGCCAAGGACTTGGCTTCATTCTAGTGGGGCTAATATCTTTACTAGCCACACCTTTCTTGACACACGCTACCTTTCTGGACAAAGAGTCAGCTGTATACACCATTCTGTTCTGTCNTTTGCTTCCAATTCTTGCTGTGTGCCTGGCTAAAATCCACAGGCAGAACTCACTGACACAGCTCCTACTCCGATATGCCTAGAAATTTCCCTGGACAAGTTATGAGACAAACTCATCGGTAATGATTGGTGCTGATTTTCAATTTGAAAGATTCTAGAGTCACCCCAGAGATGGGCTTCTGGGTAGGCCTGTGGGGATTTATCTGTATTGTATTAATGAAGTAGGGAAACACGTCATAATTTTAGGTGAAACCATTCCCCTGGCAGAGAATCCTGGAGAAATNGAACTCAGCAGAGACCTGCACATAGCATTCTCTATTCCTGGATGGATATAGATGGATGCTATGTAACCAGTTGCTTCAAAGTGCCTACTGCCTCAACTTCCCCATTCGGATGTACCTTGAACCATGATCCAGAATAAACCTTTACTTTCCTAAGTTGCTTTGCCAGAATAATTTATCACAGCAATAGGAAAAGAAACTAAGCCATCAGCCTACCACAAGCTTCCATGGAATGGGTAGAATGAAGGTAAGTTCTCTACCACAATATAATGTGAANGGTGTGCAACCCAATTCCAAAACAGGGTCCTCACATCTGAAACTGCAGAAGCACACTCTTTACTCTCTGTCTTGCTGTCAGAGTGTTCATCTTCTGAGCTCCTACCAGAATTGCTCATTCAGTTCTGCATACGGTTTTCTAGAGCTCCTCCAGCCNGTGTTTCCAAACTTTTCCAAATTCCTCCTGCAATCCAGTTTCAAATGCTTCTGAACTGTTTCTTTAGGGATAGCCACGGAAACAACTCTACTTTTCTGGTACCAATTTTCTGTATTAGTCAGACCTTTCCATGGCTCTGACAAAACACCAACAGACAACTAAAGAAGGGGTGACTTATAAGAGTTTAGTCCAACATTGTGTGGAGGACACGGAACACAGCGGCTCACATTGTGTTATGATGATCAGAAAGTGAAGAGGCTGGCTACCATAGCAGCGGGCTTGGGCTTTCCCCTTTTATTCTGTCTAGAGCACTGGTTCTCCACCTTCCTAACCCTGCAACCCTTTATTATAGTTCCTCAAGTTGTGCTGACCCCCAATGATAACATTATTTTTGTTGCTACTTCATGACTATAATTTTGCTACTGTTATGAATTATAATGTACATATCTGTGTTTTCCAATGGTCTCAGGTGACCCCTATGAAAGGATCATTTGACACTCAAAGAGGTTGTGACCAACAGGTTGAGAACCACTGCTCTAGATCCACAGCCTATGAGATGGTGACACTATATTCAGAGTAGATCATCCCCAAACTTAATCAATCCATCTAGAAATGACTTTTTAAAATAGAGATATAAGAGACATGAGCTCTGCCCTGAAAAATTACTTAATGGAATTAAATAATCTAAATGTAAAGAAATTNAACTTTCAAAGCAAATTTGTTAAGCCACACTTCTTCACAGTAATGGATCTCTAGCATTAAAAAAAGCAAAACAAACAAACCAAACATTGAGCAGCTGCAGATGCTGATCTGAAAGAGGTCTTGGACAAATTCTCTCAACTTCCTATAGCAGAGCTAGACAGCAATTGGGAGACTATCCCTGGGACAAAAGTATTATTTATCATGAGAAGTTGGGGAAGCAAAGAGTTATTGACTCTACAGTGGCTACAGGTAAGAGGGGAGGGATCACATGATGCNAAGAAAGACCTGGTGATAGGAGAGTTGTCCATTAGGAAAAGAGATTGCTGCATCTTCACTAGTTAAAGGTATAAGAAAGATTTGGAGAATGGACTAAAAGTTTTAGCATGTGTTCAAAAATATGGAATGAGTTTTTATTTGGGGCCAGTAGCTTATTAACTGATTGGACTTCTCTTATTTCCTCCTCTCTCTCCTATGACCCTTATAATTGAATTTATGAGATATAAAATTTTCTTTCTTATCAGAATAAAAAACAAACATAATATGTTTATAGTGATCCTTCCAGGATGAACATCATGCTGTATTTTTGTATATTTAGAGCTGGATTTTTTTTTATGCAGATGGGAAAGAGGGTGATTTAGAGTAGACACTTAAAAGAAAAGTAGACGCCTCCCTGCATATATGTATGTGCTTGGTGTACATGTATATGTACACTATGTACATGCTTGGTGCCTACAAAAGTCAGAAGACAGTGTCATATTCCCTGAAACTAGAGATGTCATAAACCATGCTGGCAACTGAACCCAGGTCCTCTGCAAGAGCAACAAGTGCTCTTAACCACTCAACCATCTCTCCAGCCCCCTGAACAGCCACTTCTGGGGAAGCCTGCCTGAGAGGCATATGCAGCAGGAAAGAAATGTTACACACTTGGTAATTTATTTGCCCCTGTTTAATAAATAACTGATTCGGGGATTTATAGAGATGCAGATAACAAACCACTTGCTTTGCCTCTGAATGAATCAGTCGGTATTCAATACAAAAGTACTGATGACACAATTCTTTGAAGATAATCTTGGGCACAGGGTACCATGAGAATAAAATCTGTAAACTGTGGATAACCCTCTGCGGCAGGTCGAGTTCACTTGCAAGCACAATGTGTTTTACTTGGTTCAGACTGTGCTTATCAAATCAGCTAAGAGAGAAGATCATAGAAATAACAGTAGCAGCGTGATTGTGCTTCCAGAACCCAGCCCTGGACTGTCTGGAAGTACAGAAGAGTTTAAGTGTTTTGGTTTAAGTGTTCTGCAAATTTAGATGAGTTTTTAAATCATTTAATTATTTGACTTCTATTCATTAGTTGTTTTCAGAGATCTTCATGCTCTGTTGAGATGACATTTTGGGTTCTGTGAACATTCTAGAAAAATGTGCTTCAACAGTGTTTCTTGATGTGCCGAGTACTTTTATAGACAGTGCATGGGGACACAGTGACATATTCTGGAGAACCTGTAGAGAAGGCATAAAAGGTTATTCTCTGTGAAATAAGCCACTGAAGTCAGCAGGTAATGGGAGAAGACCGAATGTCTCCTAGCTTGAGAACAAGTCCTTGACTTGCTACAATGACATGACTCAGTTTGAAGTGTTTATTTCTAAGTCTGAAAGTATGGACAGCACTTGGGGATCAACAATGAAAAAGAAACTACCTGAATTTAGGGAACTGNGAATATTAGAACTTGTTCTTTCCTGAGTTTTCCAGAGGAATACACAAATCCTTTTCTATAATTCCTCAAGGAGACAACCTCCTTCCAGTCCCTGTTTGGGGAAGCAAGTGCTTTGACCAGTGCAATTAATCATCTGGGTCACTGAGAAGGCATGAGCAGCTTCACTGTGAAAGAAGAATTATGTTGTAATTTACATGTGTCTGGAGAAATGGCTGTTCTGTTAGCCATAGATTAATCTCCCNGCAGATCAGGCTGGGGACTAGGTGCTGGAATCTGAGTACGTTGTGTGGCTAACCCTACCCCGTGGAACCACCTAGGTAGCCAACCCTCTGCTGAGGACTCCCTTTCAACTTCTCCTGGTGGCTTTCTTCCCACATTTAACTTCTGTGTGCACACTTATAACCACTAGGTTAATTATTAAAACACAGGGCGTTCTGAGAGAAGGGGCCACAGTTATTAAATTAATAGTCAGTAAATTAAAAATTACTTTCTTCTTGGGAAATGAGGTCAAACCAATTTTCCTCTGGTCACACAGAAAGCCAGTCTCAATGGCACAGGTCAGTGATTTTTATAGTCAGGACCTTTCCAAAGGGCTTCCCTACCCCCTGTGTTGTAGAAAGTCAAGGAGAGTTTAAAACTCTATCAGGATGATCTCTAATATTAAATAATTCAAAGAAGATTCTTAAATATGCATTGAACTAGTTGACAATTCTGAGTCATTTATTTCTCTTTAAATCCAGTGTGTGTGTGTGTGTGTGTGTGTGTGTGTGTGTGTGTGTGTGTGTGTTGGGCAAGGGTTAAGTGTTGAACCCAGGGCTTTACACATGTTAGGTCCGTGTTCTATAGCTACGGCCTTAGTCTTGCCTAGTGACTTTAATTAGAGCATTTAAGAATGCATGAAGGAATTCTTTCCAGGAACTATACCTATAGTAGCCGTCTTAGGTGTTGTTTGGTACCAAGGTCCGAACCCAGGGCCTTGCATATGAAAGCACTACTCTATCATTAAGCTATATTTCTAACCCTAGGGGTTTTGCTTTAATATTCTTGCTAAATATGAAGAGGAAAAGTCTGTGTTGTTTACAACATTGATTCTGAAATCTATTCATGCAAATGTGGCAAAAGAAGGAGCGTATCATACTATATCATTAAACTTTTTCTTTATGAAAACATAAAAAGACATAAAACTTATAATGTCCTTTTGGCTTAGTTTTTGAAAAGTGCAATAGAGTATTGCTTAGGGAAACCAGGGCACACTTACTATCATGCCCTGTAATTGAAATATTTCTTGTACTGATTGTGGTGGTATGTACTGATCTATGGGCACTGATGGAACACTCCCGTTTACAGGTGGGGATTAGTCAGTGCTGAAATTAGTAAAATTATTTGATGGCAGCAAGAGGTAGCACAACATTTATTTTAATGTGACAGTTCATTCCAAATAAGGGGCTGAATTATGACTTATACTGGTCAGATGTGCAATTGTCAACTTGACTCAATTGAGAAATACTTAAAAGACTAGTGAAGTACATAGTTCTGGGCGTGCCCATGAGGACCTTTCCAGAGAAGAAGATATAGGGTAAAAGACCCAGCCTGGCCGGGTGGTGGTGGCGCACGCCTTTAATCTCAGCACTTGGGAGGCAGAGGCAGGCGGATCTATGTGAGTTCGAGGCCAGCCTGGGCTACCAAGTGAGTTCCAGGAAAGGCACAAAGCTACACAGAGAAACCCTGTCTCGAAAAACAAAAACAAAAAAACAAAACAAAAAAAA
>LZPO01045210.1:9710-23164 GCA_001675575.1 Neotoma lepida | reverse complement strand
TCATCAAGGAAACTATTTTTTGTAGTAGATAGACATTGGTATAGAGACTCAAAACTGGTCAACATACAGAGAACAAGAGACTATGGAATACTCAGCTCTAAATGGAATGGAATAGCTAGATCACATATCCTCCCCCAAAGGCTAAGGAATCACTTCAGAAAAGGGGGCAGAAAGATTGTAAGAGCTGCAGCAAAATAATATTGGCCTGATGCAACACACCTGTCGCACATTCAGAAAGTCCCATTCCTAGCTGAAATATTAGTAATTGATGGCTTCTGGGGGGGGTAGGGGGTCAATTTTCTTCAGGGATGTGTCCCCTGAGAGGTTACCCATGCTCAAGTAGATGTTCCTACAGGCAGCACCAGTAGACTTCGTGGGGGGAGGCACATGAAGATAAGAGGGAATAGTGACAGGTGATGGGGAATATGTTGGTTAGTTTTATGTCAAGTTTACAGAAGCTAGTGTCATTTGGGAAGAAGAACTCTCAATCAAGAAAATGTCTTCATAACATTGCCCCATAGGCAAGTCTAATGGAAATTAACTTAATTATTGATTGTTTTGGGTAGGCCAAGCCCACAGTGGATTATGTCAATCCTGGGCAGGTAATCATGAGTTGTATAAAAATGCTAGCTGGCAAGTCATGAGGAACAAGTCAGTAAGCAGCATTCCTCCATGACTTCTTCAGTTCCTGCTTCTAGAGTCCTGCCTTGGGTTCCTGTCCTGACTTCTTTCAATGAAGGAGTGTGACTTAAGAATTGTAAGCTAAAAGAAACTCTTAACTTCCCAAGTTGTTTTTGGTCATAGTGTTTTATCACAGCAATAGAAACCCTGACTAAGACAGGAAAGAAATTGGAAGGGGGGAAATGGGGTGGTGGTGGTGAATTTGATTAAAGCACATTATCTATCTGTATGGTGTTATCAAATAATAAAAAATAATACAAGAAGTATAAAGATAATTCTTAATACATTTTAATTAATTTTTAAAATACAACTTGAATAAGAAGAAGTAAATGATTTAAATATAATTGAGCTACATAATGGATATTTTACAGTTTTTCTAGAAAACTCTTTACTTATTTATTTTTTAAATGAAACTGTATTTCCCTTGAAAACACATGATATTCTGAAAATTTCCTACATGTACTTTGTTCAAGGCAGTATAAGATAATGAAGACCTTTTGGTAACATGTTTATATAGAATATTAAATACATTTCTTGGATTTGAATAACATATAAAGTTTATAATNTAAAATATTTAATAAATTAAACCATAACATTGTTCAACCATAAAAAAGATGCTTCAAAGCCATGTGCTCCACAACCTTGCTGCCACTACACACATGTGGTTAAACAGCCATTCTTTGCTCACACCCTCAGTCCTACATCTTTACTTCTTAGCATTGTGGTATACTTTGGGGAAAAGGATCTAAGAGCTACCCTTCAAATGCCTAGCATCCATCATCAATGCTGCCTTGAAATATCATATGTGTCTGCCTTTCATTCAAAACACTGGCGATTTCAGTAAGTGAGACATGTTACAATTGGAAGGGTCAAAGAGAAATTCCTTTTAAATTAACACAAATCCAGCTGATTCACTTCTTTTACCAATGGGTTTTTGAAATTTGTATCCAACTTCAACAACAAAAGCTTTCTCCCTGATAGAAGAGTTGCTCTACTATGGCAGGGAACCCTCAAAGTTCTATGTCTCTCCTCAGATTTCTGCTAGAAAGAGAAAACTCATTCAAGCTAGAGACTCTCCTGCCAAGTAGAACAGGAGAACAATGGGTAGCCAAAACCCTGTGACAGAGTTAGTAACAGGGAGATATAGGAGATTCTAAGACTACAGTTTTTCTTACAAAAATATGAAGATGCCATTGTCAGGTACAACAAAACATCTAGGCTGTCTTAAATGTCCCATAACTCATCGCCAAGTAATGGCTCTCATTTCACTAGTTCACATACTTTTTCTAATGAATCTTTTAAGATTCTTATGAGTTGACTTGANCTGATGCTGAATTTCCTCACAGAGTGGGAAGGATATAAATATTACATTTGAAAATATATTTCATTTTAATCTCCCATAAATTATTATTTCTTTAGGAACATTCATTTTTAAATGAGCAAGAATGAAAATTTAAAGATTTTTAAATGATTAGTTATTAAAATACAATTGTATTATTTTTATTTGAGGTCACCAACTTTTCTCATAATAAAATGGAAGTCTCTGGTAGCTAGTTCTCACTTTATTTTCTAGGAAATGAAATAGGAAACAAACTGGCATTACATCCTTTTACTTCATTTTTTTATTGGATAGAAAATAAGAAGAACCAAGTTGACCAGGGGTGTACTTGTGATGGCTAATCTTGGCTGTCAACTTAACTACATCTGGAATCTACTGGAACCAAGCTGCTGGACACTTCTGTGAGGGGCATTCTAAATCAGATGATTTAAAGAAGGAAGATCCATCCTAAATATTGGCCACAACATCTGGTGTCATCCAGATGAAAAGACATAGGAGAAAGGAATTTTGCTTTTGGCCTGTTCATCCTTACTCTTGCTGCTAAGTCCATCTTCCTGTTGCTGTGACCAATATTAAATTCAACTTATTCAGAATTCTAGTGTAAACAAAAGACAAACAGCTCTTTAGCAATTCTCCAGGACTCTAGCACCAAACTGGGACTACTGAGACATCTAGCCTTGTTGATTCTTGGCCTTCCTGTCATGAGACAGCCATTGTTGGACTACCAGACCACATCCTGTAAGTCAATAATAAATCCTCTTTTAATATACATACATATATATTTTCATTCCATAATAATACATATAATAATATAATACATATGTGAATTTATTATGCACATGTGTATGTTTGTATATTCACATATGTATCTATATATGCATGCTTTCATATATTCATATATGNTGATATGTATATGTGCACTTATAATTATACATAGATTCTAGAGAATCTATCAGTATTCCATAACGTATTGCAGGGATTGGAACTGCTGAAGTCAAAGAAAGGACACCCACATCCAAGGTTCTGCTGTGATAATTNAAAGAAGNAACTGAAGCTTTTTATTTGTTACAGATAAACATTAATATCTTTATTTGACTCATTAATAATTAACTGGACTAGACTCTGATTCTTATATAATTGTACCTTATGAAAGCCCACAGCAGAGAAATACTGTGCAAAATGCAAAACACCAATTTTATCATGAGTAATAAAAATTCAATTAAAGTTAGAATAAATGTGCGAGTTAGTAACCCGAGCTTAACATAAAGCCGTGGAATGTAAATAGATTTTTAGCAAACAGAATAACAAGGGTGTGACAATTTATAAAGCATATTGAAAATCTATCATTGCTTTCCTCATGCTGGCGAGAAAAGGCCTACATTACAGGAAAGAAGAATAATTTTTGACACTTTTATTGTGCTTTATAGCTGGAACATTCCAACAAGGAGGCTGGAAGGGAAGCCTTTTCTATACAGAGGCAAGTTAAAGCAGATGTTTAAGGCATTTTTTTCCTCCATGTGCCTTTTGAGAGCTTAGAATTCCACAGTAGTGGTGAAGATTTCATTCTAGACAATGCAAACGCCATGGCAGCGACTTGGAGCTGGAGCTTTGGACCTGGACTCTAGACTGTCTTCTACCTGCTCTTTAACTATGGGCCAAGCCACCTAACATCTCTCATCTTCAAAAGAGCAGAAGCAAAATGGAGAACTTAATGATGTTTACTGCTACAAAGCATGTTACTAAAGAGTTAAAGAGAGAGGTGTAGTTACAGTGNCTTGCANTATAGGGGGATTAATACATGCTGAGCAAGGGATGAGACCACAATGCAACTGATTAATTTAGAATGCTTTATTGCATCTTTCCTTATACTTCACACAAATCNGAATGTGCATGTTCAATTANTTTTCTTTTTCAAAGGGAGAACCCTAGAAAGGATTTNTCAATAATCCTATCAGTTCTCAAAATAGTATTGAAATTCTTTCAGAGAATGGATTTCAAAAGCCATTCCAAATTAAACAGCTATATTATAGTTACAATCATTTTTTTAAAAAATAGAAAATATATCAACAAGTTTTATCACTTACTTTATTCAGCAAATCTAAATTGGTCAATATTCATATATTCTAAGGAATGGACCATAGACTTTGATAGCATGTTAGGAGAAAATATTTCATAAGAATGTTTTGAGTAATTGTAACATGGGTAAAATACCTGCACTGTAGATCCTTGGCACTGGAGCAGTCCAATTAGTTCATTACACAAAGCTACCTACCTATAGTTAAAGTACTTTCTACAGATGAGTCCACCAATGCTTGACATATATATCTGGAAAGAATTCTACCATTGATTATTTATTTATGCCATTTCTACAACAGAGTCCAAACCCTGCTTTCTTGCATCTTCCATTCCATAATTTCCATTCACCTGGCTATTCCTATCTTCTCTTTACTCATCTTCTAAGCAACAACCACTCTGAAATAGTTTTCTTTTTATTTTCTTTTTATTTTACATTATTTTTTATTTAAAAATTTTTTATTCATTTTACATACCAACCACAGATCCCTCTCTCATCCTTCCTCCCACTCCCCCACCCCTGCCTAACCTCCCTCCACTCTTTATCCCTCCTCCAAAAGGGTAAGTTCTCCCATGGGGGAACAGCAAAGCCTGGTTCATTCAGTTGAGGCAGGACCAAACCCCTCCCCCCTGCCTCAAGGGTGAGCAAGGTGTTCGACCATAGGTAATGGGATCCAGAAAGCCAGCTCATGCACCAGGGATAGATCCTGATCACACTGCCAGGGGCCCCTCAAACAGACCCAACTACACAACTGTCTCCTGTATGCAGAGGGTCTAGTCTGGTCCCATGCAGATTCCACAGCTGTTGGTCTAAAGTTCGTGAGTTCCTATGAGCTTGGTTCAGTTGTCTCTGTAGATTTTCCCCATCATGATCTTGACTCCCCTTGCTCATATAATCCCTCTTCCCTCTCTTCGACTGGACTCCTAGAGCTCGGTAAAAGGATTTCCAAAACGTTTTTACTATGTTCTCTCTGGGTCATTTTTTAAATTAATTAATTTATATTTTACATCCCTCCCTCTTCTCCTCCCATCTCCTCATGGCCCCTCTGTTCCTACCTCATGTTTCCAATCCACTCCTCCTTGGTTTCTGTTTAGAAAAGGGCAGGTCTCCCATGAGTATCAACAAAACATGGTATATCAAGTTGCAGTAAGACTAAGCACCTCCTTGTGTATTAATGCTTACTTAGCAAGGCAACCCAGTATGAGGAGTAAGGTTCCAAAGCCAGTAAAAAAGTTGGAGACAGCCTCTGTTCCCACTGTTAGGAGTCCCACAATAGGACCAAGTTACACAACTGTAACATATATGCAGAGTACCTAGGTCAGTTCCAGGCAGGCTCCCGGGTTGTCAGTTCAAACACTGTGAGCCCCTATGAGCCCAGGTTAGTTGATTCTGTGAGTTTTCTTGTGATGTCCTTGACTCCTCTGGCTTCTATAATCCTTTCTCCCCTTTTTCTGCAGGACTCACCGAACTTTGCCTAATATTTGGCTGTGGGTCTGCATCTGTTTCCATCAGTTGCTGGATGAAGCCTCTCTGATGTCAATTGGGCTAGGCACCAATCTGGTCACAGGAGATGGTCAGTTCAGGCTACGTATCTGCTTTTGCTAGGAGTCTAAGCTGTGGTCTTCCTTGTAGATTCATGGGAGATTGATTCCCTTGTGCCAGGTTTTTCCCTAACCCTAAAATGTAGCCCCCTTTCCAGTACTCTTTCAGTACTCTCCCCCTTTGTCCCCATTCCCTAAGAGGATTTGGATGGAAGAACATTTACAGCAGATCTAAGAGCAGGTGCAAAGATCCAGCACATTGCTTCTGGTACGTGTGAAAGTCACCAGGGTATTAGGGCTCTGTTTTAAAGAGCAAAATGAAGCATAGTGGTGTGTGAGGACAGAGGTATACTTTCATCAGATGTCACCTAACCTTGTACACAGGGGCCACCCGTTTGGACTCTGTTTCAAAAGTGGTATGGCATCAGTTTGACTTGTTTTGCTTAAAATCTTCCTAATTTTGAGACCATTGCCTTTGATTTTCATGTACAGATATGATTCAAGTGACAGTGGAGAGGGGCATGGGGAATGAAGAGGGAGAGACAGCTGTGAGAACCCACAGTTACAGAACAGGCCGAGAGATGCTGGCACATGGGATTAGGAAAGGTTGTTGGATTTGGGATTTATCTCAAGAGCCTGTCTTCAGGACTTGCTGAAAGATAGTGGGGATGGAGGAAAAAGATTTCACTGTGGAATATAGACAAAGTGGTTTTGAAAACAAAGACTAAAAAGATCCAAATAAAAGTCTTATTGAAATGTGAAAAAAGGGATTCTGTAACACATCCCATTGACAGTANGACACAGCTAATCTGACTAAGAAGTCAGGTATGTTTCTGGGTTTTGACATTTTAAATTTGACTTGAGTAAGAAATTTCCCATTTCTGGGAACCTCAGTCTCTTTATACATACAAATGAACGAGTTAAATAAAGTGCCTTCTAAAGGCCCAGGCATTGAACTGTATCTGTAGGACTAAACCAACCTTTATTTACTAATAGATGCTGTGAGCCCATTAGTAACATCGCAGGGGACATTGTTTCATGGGGACCTATAGGGAAAATATTCTTCAGAGGAATAATATAAAATTCCATTAGAAAAGTGCTCAGTGAACTGAAATGTCATTTACAACTTGTAGAAAGAAGTTCATTTCAATGATCGGACCTAATAAAATCTAAGGAATAAGCATAACTTGGCCTTACAAACTGTTGAGCAGAGTGAAAATGCTTAATCTGGTCATTACACACCACTGTATACTTTACAGTGGCATGAGTTCCTTTGGACAAAAGAGTCATCTAAAAGCTTACCAGCTGTTTAGGAGGGAAAGAATTTCATGGTGACTGAATTACATGTTATGGCATCATTG
Source organism: Neotoma lepida (assembly GCA_001675575.1). Classification (NCBI taxonomy): domain Eukaryota; kingdom Metazoa; phylum Chordata; class Mammalia; order Rodentia; family Cricetidae; genus Neotoma; species Neotoma lepida. Next base: position 16,168 of record LZPO01045210.1, on the reverse strand, counting down.
ATTGACAGCAAAAGTGCAGAGATATTTGGCATTGCCTTGAAAGTCTGATATGGAAGAATAGAAACAAGTGGGAACTTTGATCGTACACTCAGAGTATGTTGGTATCCTATTGAAGTTTCAAATGTGCATTTTCTCCTTTTTTTGGGAAAAAAAAAGCCTGGCTGGGAACCTTAGTTTGTCACATTAAGTTTTTAGGATGTCAAAATCATATAGTATAGACAGGAAAATGACAACAGCTAAAGTGGGTGAAAGGCAAATAAAGGCACATTTGGTGTCAGTGGGAGAAAGGCTTGGGGCAGGCTAGAGGGCACATACAATGCCATGCCACACCTTCATTCTTTCCCATAGTATGAATCATGGAAAAAGCAAAGAAGAAAGATTATTCCACAAATAATGCCAAATGTCTTTTATTAACTTTTAACCCTTTCTGAAAAAAAAAAAAGGTTAATTTTGATGCTTTCCATTTTAAATCACCTGGATACACACTCCTGAATTTATTTTCAAGATGCTTTGTCATTATTCTTTTGATCACAGCTGGACTCACACATGGTGCTTGCTGGGCAGACACTAAGGTGGTTTTCCCTACAGGTTCAGGTTCGCTATGCCTCATGGGAGGTCTTCTACCTACCTTTTTAAGATCCAGTTGATCCTGACACAGGTGATCTGTAATCCACACTGATATTAGATTTCAGGGCAACAGAATATCCAGCCATGCTCTTTCTTTTATTGTGTTATAATGCATTTTATGTGAAAAAAGGATATGTTGCATGGTTTAGGACATTAATCCTGCAGATTCTACAGACAGAGGGGTGCTGTCCCTGAAGCTATATCATTAAACATGCTGACTGGATCAAATGCAAAGTGCAGTCCTATGCTATTTTAGAAAATGCAAAAAAGGGAAAGAAGGGCAGGGGTGACAATTTTTATTCTAGCCAGGAGGATTTCAAGAAACCTTAAGTGGATAATAGCTGGTTATTGAACACTGCCAAACACTAGACTATAAAAATGACATGATACCAACTAATGAAACATCAAATATATTTNAAAAAATATTTTAGCAAGTATATTNTAATTATTTTGTGTGTATTTATTTGCGTGTGTGTGTTTGTGAAAGTATGTGTGTGGACACATGTAGAGACCTAAGGTCAATGGGTAGCCTCTTTTATCACTCTGTTTTGTTTTATTTAGACAATGTCTCTCTCTAGACCTGCAGCTTATCAATTTGAATAAAATGACTGGCCAGCAAGCCACATGACATGGTACCTTCACTCAGATTCTGGGGTTCTGACTCAGGTCCTTATTCTTGTACAGAGGACTTTACCAACTGAGTCACTTCTCAAGACTCCCAAGTTTTTGCTTTTAACACAAGAGGCTTTAATGTAGCTTGCANGTGTTGTTTTGCTGTATAATTGAAATACTATATTCCATCCATTTTCTCTGTATTTAATTTTTATTGAAAACAACATGAATTTTTATTGATTTTAGTAAAGACTAAACATTACTTTATGCTTAGTTAACTTGGTATTGAAATAGAAGGGCATAGCATGCAAACAAAACCAAAGTGAACAAAATAATTTTTATTTGAAACAAAAGTTAACATGAGAAGCTAACTGGAAGTAACCAAGACTTCATTAATTAATACTGTATAGGAGTGATTTTTAAGTCAGAATGGATTTCAGCAGGTTTTACGTTAATGTTTTTATTTTTAAATGGATTTTGGTAATTTCCCTCTTATCATCCTTGAAATGTGATGTATACATTTATCCAGAATACATTCTTGAATTTTGTGCATATTGAGTGTGCTGGCAGCCTGTGTGTGTACTGGAGAAGAGGAAACTAGTGTAATGATAAAATAGTCTTAGGAGACAAGGCCTTGAAGGAGTCATTGGACACGGTGACATGCCCCTGACAGAGTCAATGGGTCCTCAGCCCATTCTTTTCTCTCCTTTGATTCCTACCTTTGAGGTGAATAGCTTTCTCTAAANCAGTGGTTCTCAACCTTCCCAATGCTATGACCGTTTAATACTGTTCCTCATATTGTGGTGACCCCAANCATAAAATTAGTTTCACTGTGGATCACTGCATCTGCTTCCATCAGTTACTGGATGCAGCAGGTTCTATGATGACAATTAGGGTAGTCACTAATCTGATTATATGGTAAGGTAAGTTCAGGCACCCTCTCCATTATTGCTAGGAGTCTTAGCTGGTGTCATCTTTGTGGATTCCTGGGGATTTCCCTAGCACCAGGTTTCTCTTAAACCCCTAATGGTTCCCTCTACCAAGATATCTCTTTCATGGCTCTCCTTCTCTGTCACTCCCTCGACTTGGCCTTCTCAGTTCCTCCTGTTCTCATCCCCCATGCCTTCCCTTCTACCCCCCCTTTCCCAGTTTACCCAGGAGATCTTAGCTATTTTCCCTTTCTGTGGCCCTCCGTGTGTGTCCCTCTTAGTGTCCTCCTTTTTACCTAGCTTCTCTGGGGTTGTGGATTGTAGCCTGGTTACCTTTTGCTTTGTGTCTAATATCCATTTATGAGTGAGTACATACCGTGTTTGTCTTTCTGTGTCTGGGTTACCTCAGTAGGATGATTCTTTCTAGTCCCATCTATTTGCCTTCATGAGCTCCTAGTTGAAGAGAAGGAGAAGGGATCACAGGAGCAAGTGAGGTCAAGATCATGATGGGGAAAACCACAGAGACAGCTGAACCAAACTGGTGGGAACTGATGGACTCTGGCCTGAAAGCTGGGTAACATGCATGGGACCAAAGTAGGCCCTCTGAATGTGGGTGACAGTTATGTGGCTAGATCTGTTTGAGGAGCCCCTGGCAGAGGGACCAGGACTTATCCCGGNTGCATGAGATGGCTGTTTGGAATACATTCTCTAGGGTGGGATACCTTGCTCAGCCTTGACATGGAGAGGGCTTGGTTTTGCCTCAATTTGGTATGCCAGACTTTGTTGACTCCCCAAGGGAGGCCTTACCCTCTCTGAGGAGTGGATGTAGGAGGTGGGGGAGGCAGGAGAAGGGAAGGGAGGGGGAACTGGGATTGGTATATAAAATGAAAGAAAAAAATTTTTAAATAAATAAAAAAATTAGTTTCATTGCTACTTCACAACTGTAATTTTTCTACTGTTAATGAATTGTAATGTAAATATCTGGTATGCAGGATATCTGATATGCAACCCCTGTGAAAGGGTCGAACCCATAGTTGAGAACTGCTCCTCTGTAACGTGCAGCCTTCCATTGTGCTCCTACATATTCCCTAGGGGCCCAAAACAACAAAGTCACTCTACCATAGCCAGGAGCCTTCAGAACGGGTAAGCCCAAAGAAACCTTTTTTAAAATGTTGNTTATCTCAGGTGTTTTCTTACAGTGACTAAATCTGTTTATCATAAGGATTGGACACAGAATAAATTCATAATTCCAATGAAAATTTAGGGTGACTGAATTTTAACTCAACATCTTCTGGTTTTGGTCTTCATTTCATTATTTCATCAAAAATTTGGGTGTTCAATGTCACCAGTAGAATTACTAATTTTTGAAATTCTAGAATTCAGCACAGGCTTAGGATCTAACAATAACAGCATTATCACAAATGGATGCTTGGCAAGATGTAAAAGAAAAAAATTAACTGTCCTTTTCTTATGTATTTTANTGGTAACATTNNGGTAACATGTTTTAAAATCANTAGAAATATACTTTCTGTATATGGNTACACCCTCAAACTCAGTACACAAGTTTTTTTTGTTANGGTTTTAATTTTTAGAAAAAAATCATGATCTTATTTTCTAATTATGTTAAATATTTACTTGATCCTCAAGTTAAGCATGTAAAACAAGAAATTTTGAGCCTGTCTAATCTTCATAATATTTTCCTTCTTTCTAAAATATACATAAATTTCTTAAACGAATCATATGCACACACACACACACACACACACACACACTGTACACTTGCAACACACGTTCATATTCACATACACTCACATATACCACACAGATATGCCACACTTACACCACAATCACTTACTCACACACACTTACACTCACACTCACACACACACACAATCTCATACTTGCACACACTCACACATATACACGTACACTAGCACACACATAGACAAGCACAATACTCTCATATACATACACTCATACAGTCACAGAGACATCACATATGCACACACACACACTTTCACACACACATATACTCTCTCTCTCTCTCTCTCTCTCACACACACACACCCACACACATTCACACACTGCTATGTCATTTTCATCCTTCATGCTAACTCCCATCCTTTACCTTGGTTCTTGTCTTCATCACACACACACACACATACACACACACACACACACACACACTGCTACATCATTTTCATCCTTCATGCTAACCCCTATCCATTATCTTGGTTTTTATCTTCATTTAATAACACAGGATAAAGAACTCCCCTAGTAATAGAAAGAGGAAATACTGTATTGGATGTACAGAGTATTATAAATTCTTATCCATGGTCTGGGTATAATGATGCATTCCTTTAACCCCAGCACTCAGAAGGCATTTAGAGNCAGGCAGATCTCTGTGAATTCAAAGCCAGCCTGGTCTACGTNGAGGGTTTCAGGCCAGCTAGGACAACATAGTGAGACCCTGTCTCAAAGAACCAAACAAAAATTATAAACAACCATAAATTCCTCTGTACAACACAAATCAACCTCAGACCCCTATTTCTTTTCAGCAAGGGGCACTGAATAAATTTCAGACCTCAGGCGTTTTGTAATTAATAAACAAAGCTGCATTAGAAAGGATCGAGCCTTGTACTGAGATTCATGCCAAGAAATCAAATCCACTTTTACAAATGCACTTCCTGCTCACTACATCCTCCTTATTTTCTTTGGCATTAACAAATATTCACTGAGAACTTCATGCCAGCATTAGGTACACAGGAACACACAGGATGCTGTGTTCTGANATAGGAGTTACAGAGATAGCAGACAAAATCTAGTTCCCAGTGCCTATGCAGTGTGCTGAGTCCTTTCTGATTCTTTTCCCTAGCTGTTGCCCTTGCTGATCTTGGTGATGGTAAATCAAGGTCACAGACGCTGGTAAACTGGGATCCCTCCAGTGGAATCCAACTGCTCCCTGAAGGTCAGTAAGTATGTGTTGACAGATGGCTTGAAAATATGGTGAAAAATACAGGGAGGACATTTAATAAATATTAACATTTCTCTCCTCTACNCCGGATAATTTCCTTCCTGCAGTTCTAAGTGTTATCTCATGGTCTGGCTCACGCCTTTACTGTGGCAGTGGCACTCTCTGCATTAAGCATAATCCTCTCAGGCTGTCACCATCCCTATTACTTTATCATTTCAAACCCCTCCTTTGAANACTTCCTCCCTCCTTCNCCTCTCCCTCCCTGAATGCCTCTGTTTTATATCTTCCCAGTCATCCCTGCTGTTTACTCTTTTATTCTGATGTAACCAATCCTACTCAGACAAACCCAATTCATTCCAAAAGGAGACTTAATGTGCCATAAAACTAACAGGGAGATTGCTCTCAAGGTGGGCAATAAGCTGACACAGCACACAGGTAATATTTATACAGCAATCCAACTTCAAGAAATACCAGCCAGTGCACTGCTTGCAAATCACAGAGCAATTATCCACCTTAGGTCCTTAATCACTGGAGCAGAGCCCTTCAGAAGTAAACACAGCTAGTGAATGGGAATCTGGATACAGAAGAACAATGAGACAAGGGACCCACACCTTCTGCACAGAGCTGAGAAAAGGTTGGAGGCCTCTTCTTGTGTCTTTATATAGACCATAACGTCAACTGGTCATTGTTGGAATCTCTCATCACAGATTGCAGCAGGTCTCAATAATATCAGGCCTGATATCTAACCCTTGTAACTTGGTTTCATTCCATGCAGAAATACTCCTAACTCACATATTTGCCACAGAGAAACTGCTGATACCATCACTATGGGAATCAGTATTCCTCACATGGTATTCCTAACCAAANTGAATATACAACTGCCATGTGACCCAGCTGTACCACTGGTGATCATGTATCCAAAGGACCCTACACCCTCTCACAATACACTTGTACATNCACATTTATTACTACATATCCTACTTGGCTTTCTATGACTGTGTCAAAACATTGAATAAACCAACATGGGGAGGGACGGGTTTATTTCATCTTAGAGCTTACAAGTCCAGCATAAAGGGAAGTCAGGGCAGACACTCAAGACAGGAACTGAAGCAGAGATGTTGGAGGAACACNACTTACTGGCTTGATCCCTATGGCTTACTCAGGTTTCTTACAGCACCCAGGACCACCTGCCCAGGGGTGACTGCCCACGGTAGGCTGAAGTCTCCCACACCAATCATGAAAATACCCCACAGGCAGGCTTCTAGGCCAGGCTGATGTAGACATTTTCTCAATAGCAATTCCTTTTTCTCAGATGC
>LZPO01045209.1:32318-43577 GCA_001675575.1 Neotoma lepida | reverse complement strand
GAGTAAAATTATAAGGAGTGTGAGTATAATTATTCCTGAGTTCTCTCTTCAGTGGTATTAAACATCATCTTTCTATTTCTGTCAGTTACACTTCAACTGGAGACCAGATTAAGAAAAAAGATGGCAGGTCAGGTGCTGGGAAGGGAGGAGGGTAAAGAAGGATTTGCCATGGCGAAGGCATGGAGGCAGAAGATGGATAACATCCATCTTTACATTTGCTAGAGCTGAACAGTTAACAAAAGTCTATTCTGTGTGATTTGTTTAGGGAAGCAGGATTGAAGCAGGGCACCCATGTGGTTTGGTGTGGCAAATCTTCTATTTCCTTTGTCTCTGTGCCCCCCACCTTAAAATTCACTCTGGTTATACACATGGCAAGCTTTCTTCATGAGCCAGTAAATGCTGTTTGCTTTTTTTCTTAAATATGTATAATTCTAATATACTAGTGATAAATTTTTTCAGGATATAGAATATCGTATGGTACTAAAATATTTTCAACTTTCTAAGGACAAATACTCTCTTATTAATGCCTGAAATTCCACCTGCATCGAATCCCTCAGCAACTACCCAAAGCAATTTCTTGCCCATACAAAGAGCATCCCCAGCCCCAGGCCTACTCGGAGTTGCTATGGTTGAGAAATGTGAAAGTTAAGGCATCCTTTCATTATGGGAACAGAGAATGTCAACATAGTTACCTCTGTAAACACTAGGCATGTCCTGAAATGGACAAGATGACAGTCTTAACAGAAGAAAAGAGGTCGGTAGGAGTAGAAAGGAGTTAAAATGTAGTTCATGGATCCTGCAGAGCACATTGCCCGCCTGCCCCCCCCCCATTTTAGTATCTTTCAAATTGGTATCTTACATTTGTGGTCACGCAGGAGTTAAGTCTCTCGTCACTCTTATCTTACCATCTGTACATCTTCAATAGAGCTTGCTTGGATATGGTCAGTGACAGGAAATTCATGGGAGAACTCGGTGGAGCATCCTGTAAACAAATGTTAAATGTCAAGTGTCAATGCTCTGAATGGCCCAGATGATGACACTGACTGAAAATTGAGGACTTGTGGGATATTATCTATTGTGGTGTAACAAATTACTCCCCTCCCCAAACATAGCTGCTTTGAACAATACCCAACAGCTCATGCTGTATTGATCAAGAATTTATGAAGCGTTTTATTGGGTTTCCCTGGCCAGGGTCTCTACAGGCTGAGGCTACAGTCATCCTAACAATGGGCTGCGGTGGACAATCCTTCTGGTCTTACTTGGGAGGATGCTGTCCAGAGGTGCCATTTCCTCACCCCCAGAGCTTGTGATAGAGTTGTTTATATGATGACATCAGGCCTCCCTGGAAGGACAAATCCAAGAGAACAACTAAGAGGGAGGCCACAGTGATTTCTTATGATTGAGTCTCTAAGTGTCTAGTCTGTACACTGTATTCTATGTATCAGAAGCAAGTCAGTAAGTGCAGTCTACACTCAGCAAAGGGTGATCTGTCTCCATCTACTGAACCATGGAGTATGAAAAAACTAATATGGCAATTTTAAAACTACCACTCAAGAGTAGGCATAGAGGCACACACCTGTAATCCCAACACTTGACGAGACGTAGATAGGACGGTTAGGAGTTCTAGGTCAGCTTTCGATACATATCAAGTTCGAGGTCAGTCTGGGCTACATGAAAATCTTAAAAAGGGGTGAGAGAGGAGAGGGAGTAGGGGGAGGGAAAAGAAAACTACCACTCAAATCTGGTGTGGTGCTATATGTCTGTAGTCCCAACAGAATGTGGGACAGATGTTGAGGCAAAAGGCTCAGGCGTTCAAGATCTTCCTTGGCTATATATCAAGTTCAAGACCAGCCTGAACTACATGGAGACCCCATCTCAAAAACAAGGCAAAGAAAACAACAAAGGTCTAACATCCGGACAAAAACATGAATGGAAATTTCATCCCTGGTATGGAGTACTCTCATGTGTTTTCTTAATATATGAGAGCAAGGCATAAAGAATGTCTAAATATCTAGCAAATCTCTTTCAGAAGTATAAATGAAAACTTTTAGGCAATACTAGAATATCATGTTGCAGTATCAATGATGAGGCTTCTCAGTGGTGTATAAAATAATTGATCATGCACTACATTCAATAAATAGCAAGGAAAATTTTGGAAGAAATCAGTCTTGTTTATCTGTTAATGTTGCATTCATTAACCATTTCTCTAATTTTTTAAAAAATTGTTTGAGGTATGATGATTGAATCAATTTGTATCCCATACCAATTTTATGAAGTTTTGAGTCAGCCCTAATGATTTTTGAAGAAAGATAATTTCTGCCTGTATTTTCTTGATTTTCATGTTTAACCAAAATACTATGCAAAAGCATGGGCTTCATCACAAAATTATTTTAAATGAATGTTTGGTGAACTGGGCTTTTCCATTCAAATATTAAAACCAAGGGTATAGATAGAGCATAAGGCCATCTGGGACCCTATTAGTTATTAAAATATTTAGAACACTCCACACAGCAGGAGGTAATAGACACTTCTAGTTCCCAACTCCACTTCAACCCAGGATCCAGCAAGGACGAGAAGAGGAAGAGCGGTTGCTCTGGGAACCTTCCTTGGTTACTATGTACCTCGCCTTTGCTAAATGGACTTTGTGCTTTGTGCCTCATTAAGTATCTTGACTGTCACCATGGTCTTTGTTTGAGTTGCTATAATAAAATACCATAAATTAGGTAGCTTATCAACATCAGAAATCTCTCAGTTCTTGGGGCTGGGAAGCACACGATGAAGGCTCTCTCAGATTGTGTCAAATGACGGCTCACAGATGGCATCTTCTCTGTGTGCATTCACATGGCAAAAAGGTTGAGCTAGCTCTCTGGAGCCTTTCACAAGGGTACCCCTGGGACAATCACTTGTAAAATTCCCACTCTTAACACACAATCTCCTTGAAGATTAAGTTCTAACATTAATTTGGGGATTCCCCAAATATTCAGAACACAGATATGGAAAACGAACTGCCTTTATAATCTTTTAAAGGGAATAGACTGCACTTGGAATAGGGTAACTTGGTTTGTTACCTAAATATAGAGAAAATCAATTGTTCTCTTTCTAGAACAAAGCAATCATCACTTCACCTATTGGGTAAGATAAATTCAAGAGCACAGCACAGACCCTGGAACAAGCTGAGTGGACTTTAGGCTGTGGCAACACTCCAGCTTAAAACAGGAAAATTAACACAGGAGAGCTGTTTGGAGTTTCCTGAAAATCACACTCTGGGATTATCCTGAATGCTTGAGTCAAAGACATTTTCTATTTTCCTAAAAGATATAAACATTCACAAATCTAACCAAAATTCCATTAGAATAAAATACATAAGCAGAAAAGACGTATTTTATTTGGATTTATTGGGGGGGGCAGTCTTAACTCATTTTAATGCTTTCAAGAATTGCCAAGATCACAGATTCAAGTAAGTTTAATTAAATTAGTATTTAAAATTCACTTTTATCAGCAAGATAATTCTTTTCCTAAAAAATACAGAAAAATGCCCATGTCTATNAAGTGATTAACTCCAAGAAATCTGCTAGGTTTGCTTATTTTTTTTTCACTTTTCCTTAAATATGTCTTGTTCATAAATGGGATATAAGAGGAAAGTACTTTCAGTTACAGAATTTGTGGACCAATTTACATAGACTTTTAATACAAACTACCATCCATATTATGAAAAACAAAGCCAAATAAACAATGAGAACAGCCACCAACAAAAACACCTTAGTTTCTTTAAATAAACTAATATAGGACCACCAAATTGAGACTTGACTTTTCAACAGTATTTTTTCTGTCCATGAAATCAGAAAGGAATACAATAACTCATAAACTTCATTCTTACAAAGCATCATTAGAGGTATAACACTCCACCAAACACATACACAAAGCATAAGCTAATGTAAAGACAGCTGTAAAGATATAAAATGGTTATGCTAATCAAAGGTGTAACCAGCTACACTTTTATTGAATTTGATATTTTTCTTTTTTGTTAGCTTGTTTGCTTTTATGGTATTTTCCTCAGTAGTGGTTTTCAAACTTGTTAGGTGATCAAATACTTAGAAATCATGATGCCCTTTACATTGTCATGAATTATTCATACATTTAATTCCAGCATAAAATTATATAAACTAGAAACAATTTTATCAGCAGAAAATATAACTTTATTATAGCTTCCACATCACAAAAATACTACTATAAATAAAATATTTATTAGACTGCATTTCATAGCAAGATAATAAATAACACAATTTAAACCAAGCCAACCACCTAGAAAGGTAGGATGCAAAGATGAACTGTTGCTTGAGGCAGCTGTGCAGGCTCATCTCTTCCTGTCTCCTGTCCCTTGGTGGTGTCTGATCTGTCTCGGGATGAGCTTTCTCAGCTGTCTAGAAACCTGGGCATCCTTACTTGCCTTGCTTTGGCTCCTCCCAGGAGGCACAATCTCAATGTGCCTCAGTAACTTCAGTCTTGTCCCAATGTGACATGACTCTCCAGAGACTGCTGTCATGCAATTTTGAGGTACAATACCTCAAACCAGCTCAGCTTGAGAAAAACATGGTTGAAATGGGGAATTCCTGCTGAAGTTTCCTTCCTTTTCATCATGCAGTTTTGAGTTAGCTTTACAACGTGATGCTCCTTTTCCAAGCATTTCACCATTAATCTTGTTGGGAAGTGTTCAATGCCTCCTGCTGGGTCTGCCAGTTTGTCTCCCCAGATTCCCATGTTGAAATCCAATTCCCAACACAGCAGAGGAGGTGGGACCTCTATGAGGTGGTAAGATCTTTAAAATGGTGTCCTCCTGAAATAGTATTAGTGCCCCCGAGAAAAAAGGCCCGCAGAGAGCTACCTCATCCCTTCCACTGTGTGAGGGCTGTCAAGGGAACACATGAACCAGAGAGCTGGCTCACATCAGATACTGAACCTTGGGCTTGTTTCTACTGTTCACAAGCCATCCAGTTTTTGCTATTTTGGCACAGTATCATGAATAAAGTAACCTCTTCTACGTTGCAGACTGTGACTATTGCTGCCTACCAGGTGCTTGGTATACTTACTAACAGTGTCAATCACAATTGTGCAAATAAGGGCAAGATGCAGAAAGAATAACTGGATAACTATATCAACAACAGCTAATCCAGGAGGCCAGCCTCAACACTGGCTTCTTTTCTTAGTGCCATCACCATGGAGAGATAACTGCATTATGAACAGCCCTTTGTGCTTTCCTTTCTTTGCCCTCCTCTCTCCTTTCCTTGATTCCTTGCACTATTTCCATTTGAGATCTTGCTCAGCTATCCAAAAATAAACGATTTCATTGCCACCTGCTACTAAGAGAAGCAGAGCCCAAGGCTACGCCAACCAGAAACATCTTAGAAAATGCCTTTAAAATCCTGCAACACAATTATAAATTGATTGGGCTTATTATTTTGCACATAAGAGCACACACAACAATCACTGCAGAATCAATGAATTCCACAATTCTTACTGGCATCTGAAGTCTCTGTACCCCTCTAACTTAGCACCTAAACTTTTAAATAAGCTATATCAAATGTAAGTTTTCTGACTTCAAGGTCATCTTTAACAACAGCACTGTTGACCAGCTATTACAATATCGGCTCTAACATTGCTTCAGCTCCATACCAAATGGTTTCATGTCTGCAGTCTGATTGTGACTGATTCCACTTTGTGCTTCAGTCTTGTTCAAGTGGTTGAAATTCCTAGTTCAGAAACCAGACCATTACTGTATTCAAAGTGAAAATTTCAGGATTTGAGTTTCATTATCTTTTCATNCAGTTTCATCCTGATGAGTACAGGTAACTCTTTCAGGAAATTGAAACATATACTAGTTTTGGGAGGGATAAAAAGAAATTTAATCAGTGCTCACTGCTAAGAGGAACAGGCAAACAGGCCAAGGAACTCCAAATTTATCTTTGGGAACTGACATAAGCTTTGGGCTTAAATAAAAAGAACCACCCAGAGGAACAAGATACAGGCATAGTTAAAACAGTCCTGGTCAAAATGGGTACCTTTACTTGACATAAAATCTTTTGACAAAGTTGTTACTTGGTAGAGGAGCATAAATTTAACTGCCCCTTGTTTTGATCACCGTTAAGAACATACCCTGTATATATATATATGTATATTGTAGCATAGTCATGCCTTTAGGCTGTGCCGGTACAAGGCACGCACATACACAGTATACCAGTCTATCTATTCCATTTTTAAACACTAGTTGGAGCCTTGTGGGCAGCTCAGTTCCCATTGTGCCTAACATCCTACAGTTCTACCCAGCAGCTTTGCCGTATTTGCAGACTTGGAAATGTGTCCACTAAAGTCATACTGTGGTGTATTCTCATGGCGTGCCCTACCACAGCTATATCCCACTGAGTCAAATAAAGGAAAAGCATTTCTGTTCTTCCTTACAGACCTTCCCACATTTAGGTGGCCTACACTGCTTCTATATGTTGCTGTGAGCTTAAATGTTATTTTGTTTTTCATTTTTTAAGACCATCCTACTATTTCCTAACATTTATTGCTTAAAATTATTTAAATAAAGTGTCTCTAAATCAAAATTTAATTTCCATAAATGTCTACAGCAATGGTCACAAATTAACATGCAATTTAAACTGGTGTTCTTTGGCGGTAGTTTCAGAAGAGTGTTGATCAGACCTTAACACCAGGATTAAGAAGGGTTGCCAATACATTTTCTAGTGAGAGGCATTTAAATTTTCAGTGTTCACTGTGATGAGAAGGTTGGTAGTTTAAACACTTTATTGCTGCTCTATGGTATACATAATTAAATGAAGCATGTTCAACCCAAGGGGACTTTAATAGGTTACTTGCAATTGTTACTGCAGGCAACAACTTGTACATGATTTTATTTCCAAATCCACAAAAAACAAATTTTATACAAATCAGCACTGTAAAAATGTCAATTACAGCCCCAGAGGCTTTGCTGGCAGAATAATTGTCTAAATTCTAGGATATGGGAAAACAGGGTTTTTTTGTATTCATCTTTTTTTTTCCATTTTGTTTTTTACAAAAAATTTACAAGTGAAATGTTACTACGAAACTTTTTATAAGGAATTTTTTTGCAAAACATTTACATTTTACCATCAACTATTTCTGTTTTAAAATCATTATGTAGATTTAATACCCTATGCTGCACATCAATTTATGTGGGCTGACAACTTAGTGACATGCATAAAAAAACACCACAAGGCATTAAAATGGAGACTTAAATACAAATATTGTTGCAATAAAACAGTTATAAAATTGAAAAATAGGACCTAAACATCATGCTTATCTAAGTTTGACAAATTAACTTTTTCTCCTAGATTACACACTTTTATTACTGCTCTCATGAGTGTGATAAATAATGACTTAACATCAAGTTCTAATGTAATCAGCAACACATACACAAACCTAACCAAAGAAAGTATACTGTAAGAGAAACTACTCTAACACTGGAGTTCTACCATGATAAATACAGAGCTTTGCACTGATAATTTTACAAAGAAAAGCTTCATAACGGTGGCAAAGAGAATGAGCAGTGAAATGCCATTAACAGGACTCCACTGCACATCTGTGCCCTACCACAGCTATATCCCACTGAGTCAAATAAAGGACACTGAAATTTACGACTGCTGTACGACAGAAAGGTGGACTCAGAATGGTATGCAGAACAGACTGTCAAAATATTTCTAATTTCAGTGGTGAAATGTGCCTGCCGACTGATTATTTTATATACTGTAAGGTTATCCAGATTCAGTCTGATACATTTATAATAGGCCTCATTGTTGCTGAGGATAACTTGCACTTCTGATGAGCATACATGGGTGGCATAAATATGGCTCGTGGAATAACGATGCAGAGTGCTCATACTTGGTGCTAACAAAAAGCATAGCTCGGAGAAAACATGATTAAAACATTAAGAAAGTCTCTTTGCATAAAAAAAATTTATAGCACTGATTGTGTAGCATGATAGATAAAATATATATTTGATGTTTCAGCTCCTATATAATAAAATTAAAATTAACACTACCAAATGCTCCTCTGTACCAAACAAAACAACAAACTGATTCTGATGTTTTAAAGCCAGATACATCAGTTGTTAAGAGTACATTAAATAAAATATACAAAACAATTTACAAAATTCAACTAAAATTTAAAGACTTTGTTACAAGTCTACAAAAGCTTTAAGAAACTTGAAATTTATAACCACAGTGTAAAAATTTTTTTTTCCTTTAATCTCAAAGCTTTTTTATACAAACCGAAAGCACAAAAGGCCTTCAGTTTTATATAACGCTACAAAGGGCTGGCCTAAAGTGTACATAGTGTAAACAGTGATCATTACAGTATTTCTCCTTCATCAAAAATACAAGAAACATCATGATTTTGGAAGAGAATTCTCATGAGTAGTACTTTTCCTGAAATAATAAAGAATGCACAAGAAAACATATACCTGTATTCAAACCAATGATGGTAACAAATGAAATAGGTATAAACTTTATAGTTTCCAAATGGTCAGTTTCAATAGTTATGATTCTGTGTAAATATGTTCTAAAAACATTAAGTGTCTTACTAATGTTTAATCTATTAGAATAATCCAATTGTTTTTCATATGAAACGTTTGGCCATCTTTCCTAATAAGACACTGTTCTCTAAGACCCTTGCACAAACAATGAAATATATTTTCAGTCACTATTTGACTGAAAAGTATTCTGATTTTCCAAAAATATTTTTTTGCTTCATAATATCATTTCTATTATACATTTGTTANGCTGTCTAAACCTTTAGGGAAAATTCTGTTATTGATACAACATAAAGATATCACTGTGATATAAGTTCTTAATAAACCTAACACAGTACTAGAAATAAAATTGGATTTGCCAATTTTTAGTAAAGGAAAACAAAATTTTAATGTAGTTAAAAATAATTTTCTGCTGGCCTGGAAAAAGTATGATAATTCTTTCTTTGGCTACTAAGTCAAAGCATAAAGAATCCTGCACATTGTCAGCATAACTCATATTTACAGAACATGAAATTACATAGATCTGTAATCTATGCAAGTATTTCCAATATGAACATTTAAAATGAAATTTTGCTATTGAACACAGGGTTAGGCACACAGTCAACCCTAACTTCCAAACATTGTTAAACTGCTTCCTCTTGCTCTTCTGAAGCTATCATAATTCTGTTCTAACAAANTTTCCCTCAGCATTTCCCTAAGGTTTCAATCTAAAATTTAACCTAAGAGTTCGCTCTAAGGTCCTCTTGTGTCTCCAAAATGGAGAAAATAATTGGGCTTCACTGATTGTCTGCGTACACACTACTATAATGTAGTGGTAATAAAGACCTGAGATACATCTCAGATTAGTATTTTGGAACGCAACCTAATTCAACTTTTGAAGAACTTTTGATATTTAGAAAAGACGGCCAAAACTATTTTGAATGGATATTTTCCAAAAACCAAGCTAAAGAAACACAGTATTATCCCTATTGTCAGATAACAATCTGTTTTCTGTGCTAGAGAGTAAAAGAAGTGCATATAAGTTATTACTGACTAAATTTTTAACAAAGTACTTCCAAACAGATTAAGTCCAATTAAGGTCCAGCCTGCAAATTCACGTGGTCTGTCTCTTTAGACATGTTAACAACACATGATGTTAAGGAGGGAGGATTCTGTTTAAAGGTTATGTGATGTATTTCCAAAAAACTACAGCAACTTATAGNATGGAAGAAATACTTTTCTGTTTCCAGTATATTGGTTTTCTTTTTCTATTTTTAAAAATTCAACACTTTATGTGTTGAATCAAAGAATCCCTGGAATTCTTAAAGATGCCAAGGATGCAAATGTGATTTCCTACTCTGATTTCCACTTGACCAGCCCATTTCCAGATTTTCAAAGGTGTGTAAACGTAAGTGCAGCACTAGAGGTCTTTGTTACAGAGAGCGTTTCAGAATTCTTCCATGTTTGTTGAAACATTGGGAGTTGCTGGATTCGAATCTTGAGAAATGGCTGCAACTGTGACAATCCGTGGAGAGCCAAGCACCTCTGTAACGGATGAGTCCAGTTCTCCCGAGGTAACAATGGCAAGCGCTGTCCCTCCGCCTTTCTTATTCTGGTGAGTTTTGACATGCTTGGAGAGGTGATCACTCCGCATAAACCTTTTAGAACATTCTGGACATTCAAATCTCTTTTCTCCTGTAAACATAAGAAGGAAATGAAATTACATATATTTTAATTAAGTGAAATTTTTAATTTTAAGTAATTTCTCTTCCAAGCATATTCCATTTTTATAAGATATGACATATAGAGATANGCCTAGTTTAGGTACACAATATTTTCTTCTTGTTTCTATCATGGTAGGGAGCAAATCCAGGGCTTTGTTCATGGTAGGCAAACCCCCTACCACTGAGTTATCTCCTAGCCCTTTCTGTTTAAAACAACAACAACAACAACAACACAAACAAACAAACAAAAACTATCAAGCAAACAATGTAGGAGAAAAACTATGTGGCTGAAAATAAAAGACCCAAATTTAAAAGTCCTGTTTTGCCATGAACTGGGGGGGGGGAGTTGGAACAAGTAAATAACCACTCTGAGCCTCGATTCCCCATCCACAAAATAAAAGGATTCCTGACAAGAGCTCTTGACAACAGTCTCTATCAACTAACAAAGCACAGCATGAAAGGAAAAGGCCAAGTGTGCTGTCCCTAAATTGACAGCTGGGTCTCACCTTTAAACTTGAGAGGCATGATATATCTTAGAAACTATTTTAAGTTAAGAAGTTAGTAGTATGCAAGGTTTTTATATGAAGAAAAAATGAGAGCTTGGAATATATATTTCAAATTAAATCCCGCTTTAAGCTTCCAAAGAACAATGGTGATATTTTGATCCTTAAACATGTTTTCTACAAAATACAAGCCAGTTCTAATTAGAACCACTTCTGCTTACTGGAATAAAAATCAAACGTTAACTAAAAAAGGGGGGGAACTCCCCCCTCTCTTCTTTTTGAGTAAATGGATAAAACCCATGAAAGCTTTATTGACTGCTTTATCCTGATGTTTACAAAGGCTAACTAGCTATTGGTTTCAGTCCTTCCTTCTACAGCTGTNATGGCAGTGAAATGAGGTTTTCCTGGTGGGAAACAGAACTCAGATAATATGGTGATTCATTTGTCAGATTTTTTNNNNTNNNNCNNCNTTNANNTNNCNANNANNAAA
>LZPO01045209.1:12698-24578 GCA_001675575.1 Neotoma lepida | reverse complement strand
AAAAAAAAATGTTTCAAATGACATCTAACTATCTTAGACTTGAAATTTTTTTTCATTAAAAAAGGTTTTGTGGGCTGGAGAGATGGCTCAGAGGTTAAGAGCACTGACTGTTTTTCCAGAGGTCCTGAGTTCAATTCCCAGCAACCACATGGTGGCTCACAATCACCTGTAATGAGATCTGGCGCCCTCTTCTGAATACATAATAAATAAATCTTTAAAAAAAATTNAAAAAAACGGTTTGTAACTAAATATATAAAACTTCTGTATGACAAAAAGATAACTACAAAATATAAATTATATGACTGAGAAACACCCCAGAAGAAAAACGAGAAGTATGATGACAAAGAAGTAAAACAACCAACACACATAAAAAGGTGCTTGATCGCAGGAAAAATCATGAAAAGTNCAAACTTTAAAGACAGAAACTGTTTTAAATAGATACAAACCTCTGAAGCCTGGCACTACAGTAGTGAGAATACATGAACATGAACTTCTAATCACCACTAGTCAAGGAGAAATGTTAAATAGCCATTTTAGAGACTCTACTATCAAACACACATGCTCTAGGATCTAATACTCTTGCCCCTTAAACATGTCCAATACTGTCAAAGCAGCAAAGTTGGTAACAGCAAATAACCTACCAAAACCAACGGTGTGGGAAATGATTTAATGCAGTGTGGTAATCATGTGACAGAATACTGCATATCTCTTAAAATATAAACACATGCAAATAAACATATGTGGACTTGAGTANAAATGAAAATAAAGTATGTAGAATNATATTGTTACCTGTATAAAACATTACTTTCTATGTAGACCCAAAAATAATATACGTGAGTATGAAAAATATACTAGTAATATGACACCAAATCACAGACTGATGGTGGCTGTTGTCTTTAAAAAGGGAGACTACTTAAAGTCACCAATATGATCACTGTAGGGAACAGGCACTCAAATTTACCACTGCCTACCTGCTTCGTGGTCAGGGACTTGTGCCCTGGTGTTCCAGAGAAGAACCATGCTGGTTCCTATCACAGAGTTTATAGAGGCATGACATGACAAATGTTCATGGTCCAGTCCCTTCTCGAAGTCCTGGGTATAACTGGTGGCANCACCACTGGAACACTAGGACTAACTACTTCCCTAACTATCTACTATCAGCTTTCCTCTCAGTTCATCCAGGACCTCCAATGGGTGCTCAGACCATCCTCAGCCTCCAGGGCCAAACNGAGTAGCTGGCTGCCATGGTGCTATAGAATTGGCAAGGACTACATCTACTAACAGTGAAGAAGGGTGATCTGTCATGGTATATTAGTTTAAGATNTGTTACATTTGTTTATGCCTGTGGAACATTTGTTTAATGATGCAAAGATGTGNTGCATTCTTTTATGTTGCATTTGTTTAACTCTGTGAAGCTGTGTTACTCTGCCTGCCTAAAACACCTGACTGGTCTAATAAAGAGCTGAATGGTCAACAGCTAGACAGGAGAAAGGATAGGTGNAGCTGGCATGCAGAGAAAATAAACATGAGGAGAAATCTAAAGATCAAGAAAAGGAGAAGGAGAGGAAGGCACCAGGGGCCAGCCACCCAGTCACACAGCCAGCCATGGAGTAAGAAGGAAAGAAAGATACATATGCTGTGAGGTGTCTTTCTGTATGCTCTGAATATGTGTTGCTATGACTGGTTAATAAAGAAGGTGCTCTGACCTATGAGTCAGGTTATAGCCAGGCAGGAAATCCAAGAGAGAGACAGGAAGAAGAAAGGCAGAGGCAGAGAAGACACCAGCCTGCCGCCCAANGAGCAACATGCCAGCAGACTGGTAATGCCATGGCCATGTGGCAATANATAGATTAATAGAAATGGATTAATTTAAGATGAAAGAGCTAGCTATCAAGAATTCTTGGCCATAAGCTATACCATTTGTAATTAATATTAAGCCTCTGAGTGATTCTTTTATAAGCAGCTGCTGGACTGCGGGTGAGAGAGATTTATTTGTCCAGACTGTGGGCCTGGTGGGATACAGGAAATCATTCAACTACATATATAGAATAAAGAAAGGTAAAAAGCCCAGAGGCAAAACGTAGTTAAAGAGAAACAAGATAATTTAAGTTAGAAAAGCTGGCTAGAAACAAGCCAAGCTAAGGCCAGACATTCATAAGAAAGAATAAATCTGTATATTTATTTGGGAGCTGGGTGGTGGGCCCCCAAAGAGTTAAAAAAACAAACAAACAAAAAACCAACTACAGTGGTCTCTGCTTCTTCCTCAGGAAGAAATGTTGCTTCTACATCAAGCCATTCAGTATGCTAAAAGACAAGATCCGACAACTCTAGACATCTCCAAAAACGTAAGGAACAGCTCGGTGCCTCTGGCTGATGGATGGTTGACAGTCTAATACAGAAGCAGATACTGCCTTTCTTAACCCCCTTTCTCCTCCTTATAAAATGTTTACAATCATAATTCAATTCTCTTCTTATATATTTAAACTTATAAAAAAAAACACTGCATGTATTTAACATCCTAAAAAGCAAAAGGAACAAATTCCAAGTCACATAAGTATGGTGATAAAATTTTAGTAAAATAAATACTTGTCAAAAGGAGGTAAGGTGTCTTGACCTTCAACAGTGTGACTTTCAGTAAGCACTGGAAAACTAAGTAGAAAGAACAGTTTCAGCCCGAGATAAAGTGACTAACCTGTGTGGGTCCTTCTGTGTCTCTGCAGCTCATCGCTCCGTGTGAATCTTTTGCCACAGAACATCCAGTTGCAGATGAAAGGCCTTTCTCCAGTGTGCCAGCGAAGATGTGCTCGGAGGTGAGAAGTCTTGCCATACACTTTCCCACATCCTTCAATGTGGCAAACATGCTGCTTCTTCTTTCCTGGTTCACTGCTACCCCTAACAGAACAAAACCAACACAGTTATATCCCAAGCTTGGCCTCTGTCTACACCAGAATGATGGGTCATCTCCATGACTAGAGAGTGCTTTTCCATGGGAGCGTGTCTGAACACAAAGAAGTGTGAGAAAATTTTGCATTAAGGACAAAATAAAACATGCTCATGTACTATAAAAAAAAAAAAAACTCCCATGAAAATGTGATAAAGCTCAGAATTTAATAATCTCCCTGCCCTAGCCTATCGTTGGAGTACAGGCATGCTATCCAACCCTGGGGAAAGGAAAACAAAACTCTTGAAAATCCTCCTCTAAATACTAAAAAGGTGGCTAACCACAGTTAAAAAGGTAGGGTATGAAGATTCACATCTATCAGGTCNGTATGACAAGGAGTTCCATGAACCCCTTCCCAGCAAAACTAATAAATTATAAATCTACCTCCCAACCATTGTTCAAGAGTCTCTGGTCACAGTCCTAAGAACAAATAACAGCAAATAAATATTCACTCAATGAAATCTAAAAGGAGTATGTAAGAACAGTGAGCCTATGGATCTAAGATTCATCCCAATTCCCTTCCACTTCCATGACAAAGTTACAGAGCAGTAACTTTGAACAGGGCTCCCTCCCTCCTACCTTCCAGTCAAAGAGCTATCTTCCAGAGGGGGGCAGGGCACAGTGTTTCTCACTCTACTGCCAGCTAGCTACCTGTTCTGAGGCGGAGTTCCAGGTAGGTATGGCTATAAGGCACCCAGTGCCCAATCCATGGACACGAATTCCACATTAATTGTGACATGATGAAAATGATATGGTCCAGGTGGTTCTGGACCTTCATGCACATTTCATAAATTAGAGCTATCAAGCTGGGAGAGGCAAGGTTAAGAAAACATGAGCATATTGCTNCCTCTGCCTCCAATGGGGCATTACTGTCCAATTTCCCANCTAAGAAGAGCCTTGATTCTGGAATTCTACCCAGAATGAGCTCCAGATCGAATTACTATCCAATTTCCCACCTAAGAGCCTTGATTCTGGAATTATACCCAGAATGAGCTCCAGATCTCCTCAAAGAAAGTGACAATCCACAACAAAGCTGAAGTTTAACTGAAGGGCTCATTTTAAAAAGGAAACAACTGTTGCAAAGGCAACGGGGTGGGGGGTGGGGGGGTATGGGGGAATGATACATGGTCACTGGAGATAAGACTAAAATATAGGCTGGCTAGTCTGTAGAAAGAAGCAAGGGTAGAAAGGAGAGTGAGCTTTGAGATTAGAAAAATTTCAAACACATGCTCTCAGAACTCAACAAAAGGAGAAAGCTTCAGCTAAACTAACCAAGACAAAAAGACTCAATTAACTCCCTCATAAATGAAAATCATTATCAATCTCATGAAAATAAAAATGATCTTAAAAGAACATTAAGAATAAATCTTTTATCAACCGCTTAGATGAGGCAGACAACTTCTTTAACAAAAAATTTGAAAACTGACAAACAAAAGCAAGTGGTCAATCAAAATAAATCTGTAACTACAAGAATTAGAACTACACAGAGCCGAGGGTCAGACAGCTTTACTGATGAGATCCCGACTCTCAATATATGTAAGTGTTTGATTTTGAGACAAGGTCTCCTTATACAGCTCTGGCTGTGCTAGAACTCACTATGTAGACCAGCCTGGCCTAAAACTCAGAAGAGATCTGCCTGCTTCAGCCTCCCAGTGCTGGGATTAAAGGCATGTACTACCATAACTACATATATATATATATAAAGAGCACCAGCTTTTCAAAGACTTGTTCACACTTCCCAATTCATTTTATGAGACCAGTATTATCATCAACAAAAGAACACTCAAGAAAACCAGAGACCAGCACCTCATGGACACAGATGAAATGGACCCTCAACATCAGCAAACTAAGCAGTGTGTGGTGGCACATGCTTATGGTGCCAGGATTCTCCGGAGGCACAGGCATGAAAGACTGTGAGGCTGACAGAAGAAGGGAGGGGAAAGGAGGAGAGAAAAGGGGCAGCAAACTAAATCCCAGTCACCTATAAAAAGAATTATACACCATGACCAGGAGGATTTTACTATCAACATGCAAAAATGCTGACTTGTAACAACTACTTATGTTACAAATAGAANTTTCTTAAAAGTTCATGATCATTCTAACAAATGCAATGACGTGTTTGACATAAAAATCCTTCTGTGATTAAAATGAGGAAGTAAAGAGCTTCCTCAACTTGATCCAGGGTTCTAGAGCTAGAGTCATATTTAAAGAGTGACAAACTAGATGAATTCCGTCCCCTCACCCTGCAAAAAAACCAAACAAACAGAACTCCTCCAGAGTGGAAAAAGAAGTAAAACAGAACTATTTTGATTCACAGATATACTATAATTGTAGATATAGAAATCATTTTTCTTTTTTTTATACAGTATATTTTGATGTTTTCCTCTCCTTCAACTCTTCCTAGAACTTCCCCATCTCCTTATCCAATCAACTTTATGTTGTCTCTCTTTTTCCAAAGAAAACAAAACTACAAAAATGAAAATCAGAACAGGCAAAAGACCCAGACAAAAACTGCCACAACAAAACAAAATGAAATAAAAAGGACACACACATACACACC
This sequence comes from Neotoma lepida, assembly GCA_001675575.1. NCBI lineage: Eukaryota > Metazoa > Chordata > Mammalia > Rodentia > Cricetidae > Neotoma > Neotoma lepida. The sequence continues at coordinate 19,077 of LZPO01045209.1, read as the reverse complement.
AAAAAACAGAGTTAGTTTTGTGTTAGCCAACTATTCCTGGGGATGGGGCCTGCCCTGGAGTATGGTTGATATACCCAGTGACTCTCCATTAGAGAAAACTGATTTTCCCTTTGCTAGTGGCTACCAATTACAAATAGCTTCTTGGTTAGGGATAGGGACCCCCTGTCCACTCCCTCCTCTCAGTGCTGGCTTGAACCTGTGCAGGTCCTGTGCATGCTGTCAGTCTCGGTGAGTTCATGTGTGCATCAATCCTGTTCTGTCTGGAAGATATTGCTTCCTTGGACTCCTCCACCACTTCTGGCTCATACATCTTCCTACCTCCACTTTCACATACATCCCGAGTCTTAAGGGGAGGAGTCTGATGAAGACATCCCATTTAGGACTGAGTCCTCCAAAGTCTCTCACTCTCTGCACACTGTCCAGTTATGGATCTCTGTGTTAATTCCCATCTACTGCAAGAAGTTTCTCTGATGAGGGTTGAGTGACCTATGGGTATAGCAGTATGTCACTAGGAGTCATTTCATTGCTATGTTCCTTTAGCAGAAGAGTAGTAGAATAGGCTCATGTCCCATCTAATCTCAGATTCTGGGCCACTTTATCAGTTTCAGGTATGGGTTCTATCTCACGGAGAAGACCTTAAATACAATTTTTTAAAAGTGGTTGATTGTTCCTTTAACATCNGTGCCCCTATTGTACCAGTGTATTTTACAAGCAGGTTGAAGGGTTTGTAGCTGGGTTATCTTTTTCTTGCACTATGCAGAATATCTTCTAGTACCATGATTGCTAATCAGTAGGAGTGAAGTTTCTTATTAGGTACCAGTATGCCTTTTACATGTTTGATGACATAAGTATTGTCTTCAGAAATAGGATCTTATATGTTATAAGTTGTAGAGAACAACCAATAACCTTGGCAATAACCTGTGATGTTTGGGGGATTTGATGGGACCCCTTTTGTAAATGACTCAACAAGATGTAAGCCTGTGAGCACAGTATGTACCCATTCCTGGCACTGAAGGTATTAGTTAGTGGCATAAGATGTCTAGTTAGGGCATTGTCTCCCCTATTATTTAGTGACTCCATTTAAATTCCTTTCACATACATATATATTTAGGAAGCTTCTACAATAGTAGGTTTCCATATGTTTTTTCAAATGGCCTTTAGTGTTAATTGTCTCTCCCCATCTTCCCTCCTTTACCCTTCTTTCCCATTCCCTTCCCTATTTAATCCTCCTATGCTAGTGGCCACTTTATTTCTCCATAGCTTTAATTTCTCTCCCCTTAGGTGGGAAATTATCTCTTCTCCCCTGGTCCCTTACTAGGTACTTAACCTCTGTGGTTATTTGGACTGTAGCACATATTTGGAAGGCTTAAAGCTAACATCCACATATAAGAAAGAACATATGATATCTGTCTTTTGGGATCTGGATTACCTTACTCAGCATGATGTTTTTCTAGCTCCATCCATTTACCTTCAAATTTTTCTTAACAGCTCAACAACATTCCATTGTGTAAATGTACCGCATTTTCATTATCCATTCATCAGTGGATGGACATCTGGGCTGTTTCCAACTTCTGTCTATTATGAATAGAGCAGCAATAAACATAGACGAACAAGTGTCTCTGTAGTAGGGTATAGTCTTTTGGGATATAAATGCCCAGGAGAGGTATAGCTGGATCTTGAAGTAGATCAATTCCTAGCTTCCAAAATCTCCACACTGTTCCCCACCAGCAACACCCCCTTCCCCTGAATTATCAACAGTGTGTGTTGTCATTTGTTTTATTGATCTTAGCCTTTGTGACCAAGATAAGATGAAATCTCAAGGTGGTTCTAATTTCTCTGATGGCTAAAGATGTTGAACATTTTTAAAAGTGTTTCTCAGCCATTCACACTTCATCTTTTGAAAAATCTCTGCTTAGTTCTGTACCTCACTTTTTAATTGGGTTATTTTCTCAATGTTCAGTTTTTTTAGTTCTTTATATATTCTAGATACTAATCCTCTACTGGAAGTATAGCTGGTCAATTGTCTGAACGATTGTGTCCTTTGCCACACAGAAGCTTTTCAGATTCATGAGGCCCTGTTCATTTTTTTTAACCATCTTATTTTATTTGTGTATTCTACTTGCATGTATGTCTGTGTATCTCCTGCATGACTGATGCCTGTTAAGTCCAGAAGAGGGTGTTGGATTTCCTCAAACTAGAATTACAGACAATTTTAAGCTGCCATGTCTCTCCAGCCCTGAGATCCCATTGACTAGTCATTGGTCTAGTGTTATCTGTGTTCTGTTCAGAAAATCCTTTCCTGTGACAATGAGTTAAAGCCTATTCCCTGCTTTCTCTTCTATCAGATTCAGGATATCAGGCCTTATGTTGAGGTCCTTGATCCACTTGGAGTTGAGTTTTGTGTAGCGTGATGAATAGGAATCTATTTTCATTCTTCTACATGCAGCCATCTAGTTTGACCAGCACCATTTGTTGAAGATGCCATCTTTTTTTCCAGTGTGTATTTTTGGTTTATAGAAATCTTCAGTGTTTTTAAGATGTGTATGAGTGCTTTGCCTGCACATATATCTGCATACCATATGTGTGCAAGTGCCTAAGAAGGCCAGAGAAGTGTGTCGGAACCCCTGGGACTGGAGTTACAGACAGGTATAAGCCACCATGTGGGTGATGGGACTTGAACCTGAGTCCTCTGGAAGAGCCAGTGCTCTTAATTGCTGAGCCATCTCTTCAGCCCAGTAGATATAGAACGCTTAAGCAACCATTAAGAAAACCACAAGAAAAAAATCATCAAAATTTCACAATATAAGATCAGTACACAAAAGCCAATATGATTCTGTGTACTTGGAATGAGAAATCAAAAAAATGGCTTCATTTATAATAACATCAGGAAGATTTAACAGGAATAAATTTAACAAATGCTAAGCTTACACTCGAAAAAAAAATCACAAAACACTGATGAAATAAATTAGCAAAAATCTAAATAAACAGAAAAATGTTCTTTGTATAGACCTGAAGATCCAATATTGTTGCCACTATCCCCAAACTGACCTACAGTTTCACCTCAATTCCCATCAGAATACTACCTGGCATCTTTGTAGAAACTGACAGGCTAATGCTAAAAAATTCATACAGAATCCCCAGTGTTGCTAAACACTTAAAGAAATTTTGAGAAATGGAAGCTAGGACCATTCAAGAGGGAAAAGAAACTTCAGTGAATGATGCTTGGTGCACCCTTCTTTCATACCCCATTAGAAAAAGCAACCAAGAATTATCATATCTAAATCTCAGAGTAAAATTTGTAAAACTCAAAAAACAAAACCATGAACATTCATTAGATTTGGCAATGAATTCTTCAACATGACATCAAAAACAAAAGCAAACAAGGGAGAAGAAACAAACAAAAAATTATACTTCAAAAGATTTTGTGCTCTGGGCGGTGGTAGCGCACACCTTTAATCCCAGCACTCGGGAGGCAGAGGCAGGCGGATCTCTGTGAGTTCGAGGCCAGCCTGGGCTACCAAGTGAGTTCCAGGAAAGGCGCCGCCAAAGCTACACAGAGAAACTCTGTCTCGGAAAAAAAAAAAAACCAAACAAACAAAAAAGATTTTGTACTTTGAAAGACATAATCTTGACAGTATATGGTCATTCCACACACTAGGAAACAGTATCTCCAAATCATGTCCTGGTGAGATCTTATATATAAATACATAAAGAACTACTCTTCAGTGATTTTTAAAAATTATTGCAATTCAATGTGGAAAAAGGATCTAAATACACATTTCTCCAAAGATACACAAACGATCAAAAAACCCACATGAAAAGATGATCAACATCACTAATCACTAAGAAAATTTCAATCAAAACCACACTGTGATATCACTTTCAGACTTAGGATTAAACTGACTTTAAAAAACAAAAATCAGGTAATGACAAAGTCTAGCAATTCTACGGAGAAACTGGAACCTTCTTCCAGTGCTGATGGGAATATAGAATGGTGCAGCTACTTTAGGAGATAGTGTGGCAGCTCCTTAAATGGTTCAATAGTCACTACACAGTCTGGCAACTCTATTTCTACACATATACACACACACACACACATGCGCGCGTGGAGAAATAAACTGAATGTCTCTGCACACACACTTTTATATACATGTATACAATGGTCATATGGTCATAATGGACAATAAGGAAAGAGTTCTGCTGTCTATCAAGTGATGGGATAAACAAGTACTATACATATATATATACACTAATTATTCCACACAATGGAATACTATTTGTCCACAGAAGAAATGAAGCATTNATTAGGCCATCAAAAATTCAAATACTGTATGATTCCACTTGTATCAAATGTCCAGTATAGTAAAATCTATAAATACAGAAATCAGTTTAGTAGAGCTGAGGAGTTTGGGCGACAGAACTTTTTTTGAAGACGACAAGAGTGGTTTAAAACAGTGGTGACAGCTGTATAACTGACTGATTCCAAACTATTGCACTGTATATTGCAAACAGGCAAACAGCACGGAACAGGAGTTAGTTTGAAATCAATAAAGGTGTTCAAAGGTTTTACCTAATAAGTGAAAAACGAAATTCATTTATTAAAATTTATAAAACACAAAACAGAGGACTGCTTCTCAAACAGCCCAACTTAACAACACTGCATTCCAGCTTCTGTGAGAGAATGCTCAGGAGGCTCCAGTGATTGGAGGCGGCCAATGACTGCTTAATAACTGCAGAGAGCCAGGGTGAGAACAGCAGTTACCTTCCTTCTCCTTCCCTACAATTAGGACATGAGCAGGCAACTCTTCGAAGCCTCTTGCCAGGCTGCACCTCTGCATCAGAGGTCTGCTGGCCTTGCTGCAAATGCACTTGTGTGAGTTGGTCAGGACTAACAGCACCTATCGTTGCGTTAGCAATCCCTCCAACTGCCACCGTTACAGGAGCTATAGTAGCCTGCTGGACTTTCACTCCGTCCTGTCCTTGCTGCTGACCTAAAAGAGAAAGACAGAAAAACAGAGCATTAGAATGCTTCCTATTCCTAAAGAAATGATGAAAAAAATTCACGTGGACATTTTAAAGCTCTAAAATGTTAGTTTTTAGCAATACACAAAAACCCAAAGGGATTAATGATTTATACCAAGCTAATTCTTCCAAAACATACAGTATTTATTGTAGGCACTCAATTTGTCGTTTTCCAGCTGCTGGGATTATATATAAACATAACCACTTGACTGAAATACTGTGAGGACTCATAAGATATCTGAAAACAGTGATCCCGAGGTGGAAAATGGTATATAAATACAAACCATTATTGCTTACAGTCAACAATATTATCTTGTATGCCAAGAAAATACAGGAATAAAAAATAACTAGTAAAAGGATTAAGAATTATGGGCATTTCTCACTACAAACAAGCAAACACCTCCTTACTAATGACAATTTTGTTTTATTTTTTAGTATACAACAGAATTAAATGTTTTATTACTTTATTCTTTTGAAGCAGGGCATTGCTATATAGCACAGGCTGGCCTAGAGCTCACTAATAACTCAGCTGGCTTCAAACTTACAATCCTCCTGCCTCAGCCTCCTAAATGCTCGGATTATAGGCATATCACCACCATACACATCCTAAGTGGTTTAAATGCAAAATCAACAATGACACACATACTGCTACCACAGCAAAAATAATTTTTCTTTCAACTTTAGTCTTTTCTTATGCTTTTTGCTTTTAATCCTTGGACTGTGTCTCAGGTATATACTAACTTTGCTTCCTTACTAGGGAAACTATGAAAAATGTATAATATGACAGTGTTGTGGGATATTGATACACTATGTGAAGATATTTGCTGTGACTGGTACAATAAAAAGCTAAATGGCCAATAGCTAGGCNGGATGTATAGGTGGGGGACAGGGAGAACTCTGGAAAGGAGGAGGAGTCGCAAGCCATACAGTGAGGAAGTAGCATGAGCAATATGGAGAGATGTAGTAATGAGCCACGTGACAGAACATAGATTAAAATAAATGGGTTAATTTAAGTTATAAGAGCTAGTAGGATAAGCCTAAGCTAAGGCCAACCTTTCATAATGAGCAAGAAGAAGTCTTTGTGTCATTATTTGGGAGCTGGCTGGTGGGACATAGAAAGACTTGCTACATATGGNGTCCAACGTGGAGGCTTGAATGATGGAGATATTGTTCTGTATGCTGTGAATATGTGTTGCTCTGATTGATTGATAAATAAAATGCTGATTGGCCAGTAGCCAGGCAGGAAGTATAGGCGGGATAAACAAACAAGGAGAATTCTGGGAAGAGGAAGGCTGAGTCAGGAGACGCCAGCCGCCGCAGAAGGAACAACATGCCTGTAACTGGTAAAGCCACAGAA
>LZPO01045209.1:0-10257 GCA_001675575.1 Neotoma lepida | reverse complement strand
GTGGCAAAACATAGATTAATAGAAATGGGCTGAATTTAAGTATAAGAGCTAGTCAGTAATATGTCTGAGCTAATGGCCAAACAGTTGTAATTAATATAAGCTTTTGAGTTATTAATTTATAAGTGGCTGTGGGACTGCTGGGTGGGTCGGACCACGTGGGGCCTGATGGGACCCAGACAAAACATTCACCTACACTTGAATATCCACATAGGGCCTGAGAAAGCGGTCTCTCAGGTAGGGTAGGCTTGGTGTACAGAGGTGAGGCTCTTTTAAAGAGGCCCTGCTATGCAGCAGAGTACTTAAGCAGCCACCGTGCTAGGTAAAAATGCCTGCTGCATCATGGACACAGCAGCTTCCCAGAGCTGGGGCAGTAAATGTACTGGCATGAAGCTAGGCTCTGAGGGAACCAAAAAGGGGTTGGGGAGGGGCAGAGATGGCAGCTGGCATGGCCATTTAAGCTTTGCCTCACAGTCAGAGAATGCTGGAGGCACATGGTAAAGCAGTCCAGACTAAGAAAAATCTTTAAAAAGATACAGTAAAAAATGGGTATAGTCATTTAAAAAATAGCTTAAAAATGATAGAGCAATAAAGAGTAAAGTGATATAAAAAATTAAGTCACATAAAGATGGGAAATACACAGGACGTCTGGATCCTGTATGGTACTTTGTTGACTGAATTTTTTAAGCTCTAATGTACAAAAATAATAGCTGCTGAGAAATATTGGATTATAGAAAAGAGTAAATTAAACCAACCTATATATTTTAAGAATGCCTTCACTTCAAACTAGAAGTCAGAAAATATGCTGCATTGGGGGAAGGGTTATGTCTTTGTTTCCACAGGAAACAAAAAGTTATGGTTCTCTTCAAAATTAATGAAGGTCAGATTTGACTGGGGGAGACCTCCTGAAAATCTTGGCTACAGACATCAAAAAAGAAGCCAAGAAAGTCTACAGGACAGGTGATGTATATGCTGATCCCTCTACATGGGAACAGCTGAGACTGGATGAGAGATGATAAATCTTGTTGGCTACAGAGTCCTCATGACTTACTATTACATGCCATCCTTTCATTTGGCATAGATAGAGGTTTGGTTATACAGTCCAAAGGGACTTATAACGTTGACAGATGCCTTTTACCTGCATCATATTACAAACATAGAACAAAAAAATCATCTTTAGCTGACTTGTGTGTACCACACATTCCATACTTGCGTTAATACAGATATATATGTTACCTTTAAAAGTTTATGTGTTTTCAGAACAAAAGGACCAGACATCAATGAAGACAAGTAGCCCAGGTGATCCAGCCTCTCAAATGCCTCTGTTGCAATTTCCTCAAAATTCTGCATCTAGAACCACTTCAAAGCTGCTCCCTGAGATGGTCCAGCCTCACACACTACTCCAGCTAGGATTTCAGCCCTGAACTTTACCATTACACAGAGACTGGACAACAAATAATACAGCTAACTCTCCCAGGACTTGACCATCATCCCAATTTTCTCAAGAGTCCCCTAAAGATGCTGTCTCCCTCAGACAACAGGAAGTAATTTTAAGAATAAGATGCCCACATTCCCAAGANGTGGGGTGGGTGGTTTTTGGTTGATCAGTGGGTTATGGATGTTTGTCATCATTTAGTGGGGTTGGTTGCAAATCCTTACTGGTCATGGTAAGGGAGGAAACTAAGCAAGGGAGGTTAGATTCAATGATATCTCTCTCTCTCTCTCTCTCTGAAAAAAAGGGAATGATAGAATAAAAGTAATTATTGAATCTACTTTTAGACTAAACTACTAGTCTCAAATATTTTACACTGGTATGGATTTTTGTATAGTGACACAAATTTAAGGTTATTTTTGTTACAACATACTGTATATATGTTTCTACTCTTGTTGAAGGTATTGTACCTATGCAGCTCCTTTAAAAATGTCATGTAAAGTTCAAGTCCTTGAAAGCTATTACTATAAACCATTTAGGAAAATTAAGAAATACAGGTTAGTAGTTAGTCATTTACAACAATCAAATTTATAGTCATGTTAGGTATGTTTTCAAGGTTATACAGAAGTATATTGTAGATAGATGGTCTTCAAAAACTTCAGAAAACTACAGAATATGGCATTTAAGATGTTTTAATAACATAAGGCTTTTATAACAGTAAGATACGTCTGTTCCTGGNAGCACCAATTTACTTCAAAATAGAATGATGGGCATTAAAGAACCTCCATATGGAGTTTGCTTTTATTGCGGCAAAGTTAGTCACTAGGCAAGAAACTGCCCTTGCCTTGACTGGTAACAGTATGCTATCAAATTGGACAAGCAGGACACAAAAGAAGGTAACTGCCAAACTTGGCCAAGACAAGGTAGGACAGTCCTCCAAAAATTTCCTGCTTCCCAAAAAAGTCTGTCAGTTATTGTAGCCTGTAGGCCAAAGATAGATGCCCCAATGTTGCACAGGAACCTTGGATGACTGTCCAGGCAGCAATATGTCTCTGTTATTTCTATAGTTTTGGAAGTTGCTTGCTCTCCACTTCCTGTTTATTCAGGTAATATTATATCCTTCTTGGGTCTCTGATGGAGTTGAAGTTGAGATAGTTATAGTTACAGTTTTCCTTGTTACCAAATTCAGCGAAGAAACTCACAAAAGAAGTATAAAGTATATGAGGTTGAGAGACATAAAAGCTTAAATTGTTTATCTAAGAAAATGTTTTGAGGTCTGAAAAGATAGTCTGGGGTTGGTAATACAAGTTAGGATAGAACGTGGTTTACGGAAAAGACTTTGGGCTCACTAAGATAGGACAAATAATATAGTACTTTCTCCGAATCTGCCAAATACAATGAACTGGCCATTGTGAATATAATTCTTACCTGATAATTGTTCTTATTGTATATAGTTTTACTATGGTAGAATTAAAAACTTTCCTTTTTATTTAGACAAAAAGGAGGAAATGTTGTGGGATATTTGTACACAGTGTGAAGATGTATTTGCTGTGATTGGTGTAATAAAAACTGAATGGCCAATAGCTATGGAGGTGTAGGTGGGATTTCTGGGGACAGGGAGGACTCTGGGAAGAAGGTGGAGTTGCCAGCCAGACACTGAGGAAGTAGCATGGGCAGTATGGAAAGATTGAGGTAATGAGCCACATGACAGAATGTAGATTAAAATAAATGGGTTAATTTAAGTTATAAGAGCTAGTGGGACAAGCCTAAGCTAAGGTCGAGCTTTCATAATTAATAAGAAGTCTTTATGTCATTATTTGGGAGCTGGCTGACAGGATAGAGAAAGATTCCCTACATGACAGAACTATTTGCATGACTTGACTTTATCCTGCAGTATAAACTGATATGCTTTATGACCACCTCTTTCTCCATATCTGATTTATCAAGTGAACAGACTGGAAGAAAACATCAATTTGTAAGAGTGCTCCACCTCAGAGATTTGATAGAAGGATAATACTTACAAATCCCTTACTACAGTTCATGGCACAGAACTGTTCACAACACCTTAACTACTGTCCCCCTTAGCCACTGCATTTAGTAGAACTACAAGGATACACTATGCTAGCAGAAACAAATGTGGGTGTAAAATAAAAGTACTTATTTTAAAACTGTATTTGTAGTACTTTAAACACGGAAAACTGAAAATCACCAAATGAGAAATACCACCTTTTCTCAACAAATAAATCTCTGACTTTACTCTCCCATCCAAATTAATCTCAACCTCCATTGTGAACCTGCAGCCCTTTGACTCCTTAGGGGCACCATGGCTAAAACACAGCCATCCTTCAGCATCCATAGGAGTTGATTTCAGAACTCCCCTCTCCATCTAACATCATATGCTAAAATTTACAGATGCTCAAATCCCTTACATAAAATGGCACAGCTTTGCATAGCCCCTATACACAACATCCTATTAGTTTAAATCACCACTAGTTTACTTCTAACATCTAATACAACTTATGTAAGAAGTTGTAATATTGCATTATTTTTTTAAAGTCTCAGAAGTTGCTGGGTGTGGGGGGCACACACCTTTCATCCCAACCCTCAGGAGGTAGATCTGTTTGAGTTCACAGCTAGTCTGGTATAAACAGTGAGTTCCAGGACAGCTAAGCCTGCATAGTGAATCCCTGTCTCAAAAATAAAAACCCACAAAAAAGTTAGTCCAAGTCATACATTACATCCCCTGCCCCAAATACTTCATCTGTGGTTTNGTTACATTTTAGGATTGAACCTGAAGACATAGTAGGCTGAATGTAAAATACGGACTTTGTTAGGAAGGGTTTCAGGAAGTGCACAATGTCTTCACCTTTGAATCAGCACATATGGTAAAGTGACCCAAGTGAGGCCCCAGCTGTTAAGTCATCATCGCACACTCGGGGACTGTGTTCTTATCCCAAAGCAGTTGCCCCAACCCCCATAAAATTCATGTCTCTTACTGACTTCAAGAATCATTTCTGCCAAGTATTGTGGTGCATACCTTTAATCTCAGCATTAGGGAGACAGATCTCTATGAGCTGGATGCCAGCCTGGTCTACATAGTAAGTTCCAGGCCAGCCAGTGTTACAGTGTAAAAGAGGGGTGTGTGGTGTGTGTCCCTCTCTGTCTGTCTCTGTTCCCCNCACCCCCAACACACACACACTTTCTGGAGCTGGAGATGAAGCTCAGTAGTAAAGGTCTTGCTTCCCAACACAGGAAGCCTAACAATCAATCCCCACTGCTAGCCCCTACCCCTCAGAAAGAAAGCAGGACACTTCTGATGATCGAGGTGGTTTTTCATAGGTAAAATCTTATATTGTAAACCAATATACAAATACAAAGTATAATTACTATGCCTCAATGTACCTTGAGTATTTACAAGTTTTTTTAAAATATTTATTTATTATGTATACAGAAGAGGGTGTCAGATCTCATTACAGATGGTTGTGAGCCACCATGTGGTTGCTGGGAATTGAACTCAGGACCTCTGGAAGAACAGTTAGTGCGCTTAACCTCTGAGCTACCTCTCCAACCCGTATTTACAAGTTTTAAATATTCCATAAAAGATTCTCTAAGTATGACCTTAGCTAAGCAAACTACTTGTATGCCTAGAATCACAGTAACATACACCAAGGAAATAGACATCTCTGAAAAAGAATTCTTTCTAAACAGGCACTGTACAAATCTCTATAGCATGGAACCCAGGGAAGTGCAAGTAGTTCAAGATGGGAGGCATTCTTTACATCCCCTGAAGACTTGAGATATTCTAAGCACAAATTTCTAGCTATCATTCACACAACAGTTAGTAATACCTTTCCGGCTATAATGGTATCCAATATGACCGTTATTTTAAGAATTGCTTAAAGATCCCAGAATTCTTAGAGCCCTTCACCATGTCTTTGACAAACTCCACGAGCCTCCATATTATGAGCATTTCCATCTGATCAAGGTCTATACAACTTGACAAATTATTTTGATGAATAACATAAAGCAAGGTATACTTGGGTTTATGTATTTAAGTCCAGTAACATTCTTCATCTAGATGTGTTTCCCAGACAATTCACATTCAATACACTGCCTTCATTTCCACTATCCAGTAAGCTACCAAACTCTATAGCAGGACATGTNCAAGTCAACATCTCAGTCCTCATCTTGTTTCAGTCTTTCCCTGAATCTGTCTGCTCCTTATTCTTCTGTCCCTAAACAATTATAGTGTTCCTCTTTGTAGGGTCTTTGCACATACTCCCCAGCCCTGGGCAGGATGTCTCTACTCCTAGATCTTCAAATACTTGACTCTTAATGATATTCCAGTTTCAGTTCAAACCTCCTTTCTTCAGAAATGCCATTCCTAATCATACATCTGAAAATGGTTTCTCTTCACTCTCAATCATTACCTACCCAGTTTTGTTTGTCTTTGTATTTTTTTTTTCTGTTTCAGCCCACTTGTTTTCTATTTGGTGTGTACACACACACAGCACACATGGAAGTCAGAGGAAGACACTGGGTGTCCTGCTCTATCACTCTACCTTATTCTCTGGAGACAATGTCTTTCACTGAACCTGAAACTAAGTGGCCATCAGCAAGCCCTAGCAATGCTCCTGTCTCTGCTCTGCCCCCAGAGCACTGGGGTTACAGTACGCAATCACACCAGCATTTTTATGTGGTTGCTGGTAATTTGAACTCAAGTCCTCAAGCTTGTGCAGCCATCTCCCTAGCCCCTCACCATACTTCTACATGTTGAGCTCCAAAAAGCAGTTAAATTATGTTCTGTTCACACTGTTCACAACTCTAGGACCAGGAACAGAACTTAACACATAGCCACTCATTAAGACAGGCTAATAATAAAGTTTAAATGCTCCATTTTGGTCAATGATAGTCTTACTGCCTTATGAACTTCAATACATCATTTTTCAGCTGTTCCTACATGTTGATTTCTTGAACCAATCTCACTAGATCATGATCCATCAGCCTCAACCTCCCATTTGAGTACTAAGACTGTAAGTGCAAGTCAGCAAGCTCAACTTAGACTATTTTCACCCAAAAACACCTATTGCATCCAGTGACCATGGAGTTAAAAGAGATACTGTAGACTAATGACATAGTTAGGCAGTTAAGAGTATGCTGTTATTGTAACCAGAGTTCAGTTCCAAGCACCTATGTCAGATGCTTACCAAATAGCTGTATTACTCCAGTTCCAAGGGATCCAAATACCCTGGTGTGACCAAAGGCACTGCACTAAGGTATGCAATCCATGCCCCAAGGTAATTAAAAATAAAATCTTTTTAAAAATGAGAGGATGCTACTGCATAATAACTATTTCCTTTCTCTTTTTCTATGATCCTGTTAATATGTGCCTCTACTAGTTTAGGTAGACCCTTCCAGGAGGTGAAGGGTGGAGAAGAATGCAATCAAAAACATCCAAAGGGTGTGTAGCAGTTTAAATGTAACTGGCCCCCATAAGCTCATGGGGAGTAACACTATTAGGAGGTGTTGCCTTGTTGAAATAGGTGTGGTCTTGTTGGAGGAAGTGTGTCACTGTGGGGGTGTGTCACTGTGGGGGTTGGCTTTGGGGTCTCCTTCACCCAAGCTATGCTCAGTGTGATGGACAGACCACTTTCTGCTGCCAGTGGGTCAATATGTAGGGCTCTCAGATCCTTCTCCAGGATCATGTCCGCCTGCATGCCACCATGTCGCACCATGATGATAATGGACTAAACCTCTGAAACTGTAAGCTTGCCTCAATTAAACGTTTTCATTTATAAGAGTTGCCGTGATGTCTCTTCACAGCAATAGAAACCCTAGCTAAGACACGGTGCTATTCTGAACATAGCACTTCCATGCTCACTGTCAGTGGTTGATTGCAGTAGTGTGTATACAAAACTATTCCACCACATGGACTTCATTTCTGGTCAACAGACTTCCTTCCAACCCAAAGTCAATACATTACAAGGTCACTATGCTTCATTTGCTGTTACTTATCACTCAGTCTCTGACACTATACTCTCTGGGCTTCCAACTTTGTCCAAAATGTCTTCCTTCTCTGTTGGTTTATCTCTAAACCAGTATTTAAATCCACATTTTTACAGATTTATTTGTTTTCTTTATTCTTCATCACTCATTCTCTTTTCAAACTATTCATTAGGTGTAGGAGAACATTTGTCTGCGTTCCGCCAGGCACCACGTGGTCCTGCAGCCGCTCAGACCCAAGTAAACACATGGAGGCTTAAATCAATTACAAACCAGATGGCCTATATGACTCAGGCTTCCTATTAGCTAGCTCTTACATCTTAAATTAACCCATTTCTGTATATCTGTACTTTGCCACATGGCTTGTGGCTTACCGGTACCTTTACATCTTCTTCTCCTGGTGGTGGCTAGCAGCATCTGTTGCTCTGCTTTTTTCTTCTCTCTCTAGTTAGAATGTCCTGCCCATACTTCCTGCCTGGCTACTGGTCAATCAGCATTTTATTTATCAACCAACCAGAACAATACATATTTACAGCATACAGAACAACATCTCCATCATTTCCCCTTTTCTTTCTATTTAAAAGGAAGGTTTTAACTTCAACATAGTAAAATTACATAAAACAAAAGTTATCAAGCAAGAATTATAGTTACAATATCTAGTCTATTTATATTTGGCAAATTTAAAGAAAATATTTCATCTATCCTATATTTGTGAGTCTAAAGTTTTATATCTACCTTATCTTTTATCATAACCAAGGAAGATTATAACTATCTAATCTTCAACTACATCAAAGACCACAGAAGGATATAATACTACCTAAGTAAACAGGAAGAGCATTGTAAGCAACTTCCAAAAATCTAGAATGACAGAGACAGCTGTCTGCCTGGACACTCACCCAAAGTTCCTCTGTATCGTTGGGGCATCCATCTTTAGCCTATAGGCCTAGAATTTTTCAGTCACTTCTCCTCGTGTCCTGTAAGATGTCTGGCAGTCTCCTCTGTGAAGCTGGAACCTGAAGGACCATCTCGTCTTGCAAAGTTCAGTGGTTACCTTCCTATGGGTCCTGCATGTCCAGTCGATACAACAGTTTTTCAAGCCGTCAAGGCAAGAATAGTTTCTTGTCCAAGTGGCTATTTTTGCCAAGAAGATAAACTCCACATGGAGTGTCTTCAATGCCCATCTTTTTCTTTGAAGTAAATNGGTGCTGCCAGGAGCAGACATGTCTCACTGTCCAGAAAGTCTCAGCTTTCAAAACATTTTAAATGCCATATTCTGTAGGCCTTTGAAGTATTTGAAGATTACCTATCTGAAATATATCTTTGTATATCTAAAAAACTTAACATAAGTTTGATTATCATAGCTTAATTATTAATCTATATTTTTAATTATCCATTATAATTTAAATGAGTTACATAAACATAATACCTTAAACAAGAGTAGAAATATACATACAGTATAATAAAATTAACTTTAAATTTATATCAATAAACTAAAATCCATAGCAATGTAAAACATTTGAAATCAGTTGATGCTCTTTAAAAGTAAATTCAATAATCTATCCTTTCATCCTATCATTTCTATATCCTACATTTCTATATCATGTCCTCCTTTCTTCTTTTAGAAAAAGATTGACTATGACCAATAACAATTTGCAACCAACAATCTAAACAAAGACAAACATCTATAGTCTATTTTTTGGGAATGTGGGCATAGTTTTCTAGGCTATTTCCTGCTGATAGGGGGTGCTGTATTCACTGGTAGTTTTATGGGGGTCTTGAGAAAATTCGAGATAATGGTCAAGTCCTGGGAAGACCAGCTATCACCTTTGTTGATAGGTACCATCTGTTAGGGTTCAGAAGGTCTGGCTAGATCAAATCTGATCCATCTTAACCTGGAACAAATCCATAGCCTCTTGCTTTCTGTGGAAACAAAAGCAGAGCTTCCTTTCCAAAGCAAAGTATCCTTAGACATAAATTTTGAAATCGAGATACCCTTAAAATGTACATATTGATTTAGCAGCTTTTACAATCAAATGTCTCTCTGCAGTTAAAAATCCCAAAGATAACACAATCCAGATTCTCTGTATAATATTCATCTTTATGTGACTTATTAGATAACTTCTATTGTCTCTTTAAAGACTTTATTTTTTAAAACTTTAATTTTTTACATAACTGTATATATATTTCTATTTTTTAAGTCCACATACATTTTTACATACATAGTAAACTGTTTAGAGGTTATTTTATCTGAATCTGTTTTATTGTGAATCTATTGCTTTAAACTACAGCGGGTAGGACAGAAGCAGCAGCCCTGGCTGCTAACTCGGCCACCTCAGCTTTTCAATATGGCGATGGTACATTTATCGCCAGCTTTGGGATCCATGTGTACCACCAACTCTCTGAAGCAGGGAGTCTATGCCTGTATCAATGAGCGTGTATCTCAGAAACCTTTTTTATTTGTCTGTACTAGTAAAAGCTAAATACACCACACACAGCGCTGTGCTTCTTGGAGACTCCACTGTGTATGGCGCAGGGGGAATCCACCATGCTACAGGTCAAGCCCGAATGCTGCGGCATCTTGTGGCCCGCATGAGACATGAAACAAGAACCTGTTTTTGGTTCCATTTAGAATCTCTTATTAAGTTCTCTCAAGTTCTAGGTGGAAAGTCTTGCCCCATGTTGGGCACCATTTGTAGGAGAATGTTTTGTCTGGGTTCCGCCAGGCCCCATGTGGTCCTGCAGCCGCTCAGACCCAAGTAAACACATGGAGGCTTAAATCAATTACAAACTAGATGGCCTATATGACTCAGGCTTCCTATTAGCTA
>LZPO01045208.1:28376-43641 GCA_001675575.1 Neotoma lepida | reverse complement strand
GAACTCACAGAGATCCGCCTGCCTCTGCCTCCCGAGTGCTGGGATTAAAGGTGTGCGCCACCACTGCCCGGCTACAAGGCACATTTTGAAACAAAATAATGACAGTTAAAATTCTTGATTTGCAACTAAAAATGAAATTTCATGGTGCATATTCATTGTATTGGGATGTTATTACATAGGGATATCTTCATACGAGTACAGAGTACATGTTGAACATATCCTTCCATACCCTCCTGCCTGCCTTCTCTTCCCCTCTTACATTAGTCTATTTTGTTTCCACAGATATTTTCACTTACACTTTCATGCCATGTATATAGACTTGATTTTATATATTTATATAAAACTTAGAACCCACAAATGAGAGCAATCAAATTGTATTTGTCTTTCTGAGACTAGCTTAATTCACTTAACAAGATTATTTTCTGTTTTCAATTAACATTTTAAAAACCATTAGAGTGTGTGTGTGTGTGTGTGTGTGTGTATGTGTGTGTGTGTGTTTGTAATAATTGATAACTTAGAGCCTTCCTTAATCTACTGCCATTTCTAAATTGTTGACATTTGTTTTATAATCTCAATCTTGCTGATAATTCACTTTCTATTTAAGCAAGCTGAAATTTTGTAGTACTGTGAATAATGCTATGATTCAACCCATATCAAAATCTAGGGCTCAATGTTAAACATTTTCATAACAAGAGATTATAGAAAAATATATAATATATAATATATACATATATATATATATGATAATGAGATCTGGTAGGTTAATTTGTATTTTCAAAAGCTAGAGGAGAAATTTATATTAAATACGCAATGCAATATTTAATCATCATTATTTAATGTACACAGCAGCATTATTTGTGTTGCTGAGTTATGAATTTGAGCACATCTAGTCTTTTTTTCTGGGGAGAGGGGACTGGAGTGGAATTCTCTGTTTTTAGATAATTGGTGCTGGGCTCAGGTGCTACTGGATTTGTCATGTATGTTGGGAATAAACAAGGAAAAGTGAAAGGAAAGGAAATATTTTCAATCCTGTAGTTTTATCTTGTGATTTGCTATAACTATGCTGCTCAGTGCAGAAACTACAAAGTATACACGACTACAAGTTATTTAGACAAACTTAAATTAAATACCAATTAAAAGTTGCTTCCCCATTTGATATTATTGTCTTGGGTGATTTTTTTTTTATCACTACAGAAAGTTTCATCACTACCATAGGGCAAGACCTATGCTCAGGGTCAAAACATGAGGCTTCTAAACAGACACGTTGGCTTTTTAACTCTTATTTTGAAATAATGCAAAAATAAACTAGGCAATTTGAAATAGCATAAATACAGGCACTTNTTTCTTTTAATGAATCTGTCTTTGTCAGAAAGAAGCTTCCNCTGTCAGAGAGCATGTGGAACAATGTGACATGCCCCTATGTCCTGATTTTATACCAGTAAATACCATTTTCTATTGAAAATAACCATAGCTCTTCAGAGNTGAATTAATTTCACACCTTGAAACACAATACACCAGGTGAATGTGAATCATCTTGTTTTTGGAAAAACAAAACAAAACAAAACAAAAAGAAGAAAACAATNTAGCTGAAGAGAAGACGACTCTTGGCCAAGTGATAATACTTTCAAGAATCAGAGACAAAGACTATGTAAATAAAATTAAATGGAATATTTTAAATGATCTGCACNTTAATGGTTAGACAAAAGAAGGGATACTAATANGGGAGGAGATGAGAAGTTTGCAGAGTGCTGATTAGAGTATAAGCGTGTGGAAAATACTGAGGTAGACAGTCTCTTTAACAAAAGCTGATCATTTTAGAACAATGTCTACCAAACCCAATATATGCTGAATGTAAGCTAAAGACTAAAGGGAGATTCTGGAGGGGCACTCTAAGTTNTAAGAAGGATGTTAATATTACTTAGCATAGATATGATGACTTGTTAGTTGATACAAAAGTTAAAAATTATATAAATTTGAGCTAAACCTATTGGAGAAAGAGACCAGACATGGATACTTGCTAGCAAAACACCGGACTCTGGGAACAAGAGCATATCCAGATAGATGAAGCAGCCTTATCCTTCCTTAATTATATCCTCTAAAACCAGAGATGCCCATGGGTTCATCTTCTTTAGAAGACAGCAACCAGAGCTGAGTCAGTCCATTGAGTGAAGTCGGGAGCTAGGAGTCAGCTAGGTATGCAGACTACACAGGGACTTTGTAGGNAGANCTATGTTGCAATTCAAAGAAACCTCAGGCAGTTGGTGTGATATTTCATATTTGGGCTTTAACAAGTAAAAGAGCATTTCCTGGTCTATTATTGGAGTTTATAGGAAGGGAGAGACAACTGTATGAGGAAATAACTTAATATTTACAAAGACAAAGGAATCAAGGAATTCATGTTTTGTATACGAGGTGGAAACAATTTGAAAATCAGGTTATCGGATGCCAAGTGTAGTGAGATGGCTATTTCGGATCATGGCACTGTCTGAACACTTGAGTAAAGTAGCTGACACTGGGAAAACATGGATTCCATCAAAGAGAAGGTAAATTATTGAGATTTACATATTTGCACATGCAACCTATATTTTTAACCTTAAGCTATGAACCCCAAATTCATCTTCTGGGTCTTTCATTACAAATAGATGAAAGAACAACATTTATCTCAGGTTTAAAAAACCTGGAAGATATACAGAGAAGTGCATTCAGATTTTAAGAAATCAATTTAAGCTATTCTATTGATATAAATATACAATTCATACTGAGGTCTAGCTAAAATAAACGTGATCAATTATGTATCACAGGCTAACTCTACAGAGCATTCCTTCCATCTTTTGATAATATCGCCCCATACCTCTGCTCAGCACTTGACAGACAGTAGAAATAATTCTAATTCTTAAGCCCTCAGCATCTTCTTGCACTTATTGAATTCAAATTCTGAAATTCAACCTACTGGACTAGAATTTAAAGCACAGGCAGTTATTTCCTTCTATAAGCTGTGAGGGGAGAGTGGTGCTCATACCTTCTGTAACATCTAATAACAACCCCTGCTCTTTGGCTAATGCTCCTCCCTACATTTTTTTAAGTATATAATTTCAACATCTGTTTTGCCAACATGTATCTCTTTCATTTTTCCGGAGTCATATTTCTTCCTCTCCTCCTCTTCCTTCCTCTTCTAAAGATGCTCATGGTTATATTTAAGGTTGCCTGTGATTATCCAGATTAATCTTTCCATTGTGAAATCCTTAATGTTCTCATACATAAAAAGTGATGTCTGGCAGCAAGATATGAACTCATTTCAGAGCTTATGACCTAGATCTACTCAGGGGACACTATTTTGTCTAACACTGATTCACCAAGTTTTGGATTGAGAGTTGGTTGATAGTTAATTGCTACTCTCATATTTGAATATCACATTATATTGTACTCCTCTAACTCAATCAAGATTTTTTTTCTTCTCTGTTTTTCTGATCTTGTGACATCAGGAACTCAGACTGATAACCTATTCATTAGTTTCAAAACTTCTCTTAATTGCAGTCTTAAGGATACCACTTTTCCTGAAAATATGTTCCCCAGTAACTGAAAATATGCCTCCAATAAAATTCCAAGCTAAACCAAATCAAAACAAAATGACTAAATACATGTAGACCTTCTGATTTTAATTAATACAGAAAGAATAAGGAATGCTGCCTTTTTCCTCAATATTCATGGACATGCAATGGAATATCATCCTCCATTTTGCAAATGAAGAAGTCAGGATTCACTCATAACGGATGCACAACTACAGGAGGTGACTCTGGGTCTGGAAAACTGGAAAGTAAATTGTCTTTCCANTTTACTGTGCTGTTGAGCACTGCAGGGAAGCANGCATTTAGCACGCTGCATACAGGGAAAACTTTGTTCTGGAAATGTCATTAGCTGTTGTGCTTCTCATGTCTGGCTAAAAATTCTTAGTATTTGTTCCAGAGTCCANGTAGGCAGGCAGTGTCTCACTGTTCCCTTGCTTCCTTTTCTCAGAACCAAGGCTTTGTTTTAAACAGGANGAAAAGGAGGTTTAGTTTCATTTGCCCAGGCTCACAGAGAGAGACTGCTAAAGATCGCATCCAGTTGTTTAATACTAAACACTGTATTTTTTACCTTTATAAAACATATTTTACTTTTATTTTAAAATTATGTTATGCATCTGTGCATTTCAGTACAGTGCCTGGAAGCTAGAAGAAGGCATTGGTGCCCCAGGAATTGGAGCTACAAGCAGCTGTGAGGCCCCAGATCTGGGGGCAGGAAGTAAACTCAGGTCCTCTGGAAGAGCAGTTCACGTGCTAAGCTGTGTCTCCAACCACTATACATTGTATTTTATTTTAAAATAAAAGTAAAATTCCTAGGCAAGAGTTATAGAGGGGATGGTTATTGTGCTATCTTTCTGTGGTGGTTTGAATAAGAATGGCTCCCCATAGGCTCAGGTACTTGAATGCTTAGTTATCAAGGAGGNCTCTATTTGAAAGGATTAAAAGGATTAACTGGTATGGTCTTGCTTGAGGAAGTGTGTCACTGGAGGGTGCACTTTGAGGTTTCAAAAGCCTGTGCCAAACTCAGAGTCTCTCTTTTGACCTCAGCTACTGCTCCAGAGCCATATCTGCCTGCCTATGTACTGTCAAACTTCCCACGGGATGAAAATGGACTAAACTGCTGAAACTGTAAGCAAGCCAGTAAGCAGCATCCTTCTGTGACCTGTGCATCAGGTCCTGCTTCCAGGTTCCTGCCCTATTTGAGTTCCTGCCCTGGCTTCCCTCAGTGATGGACTGTTACTTGGAAGTATAAGTGAAACAAACCCTTTTCTTACCAAAAAACGAAATGAAACAAAAAACAAAAACAACAAAACAACAATAAAAAACCAACCAACCAACCAACCAAACAAACAAACAAACAAACAAAAGAATTACAGATGAGAACAACTTTCATTGGTCTTGAAGAGTTGAAGGCAGTGGAGAGTTTCTGGAGAGCAAGAATGATTCTGGTTTGAAGATATGGCTACTGTTAGGTTTCCATGTTCAGTGAGTGGTTCTACACACACACCTATGTGAGACACTAACTGGATGTAGAGGATTACCAACATAAAGTACGTGGTTAGGAAAGGAGTGTCTTGGGGTAACACAGGGGGTGCTTGGGGTGATAGAAGGTAAACATGATATTTCACTGTATATATTTATGAAATTCTCAAAAAATAAAGAACCTCAATGTCCTAGTTTCTTTGGTTCAGGGAGGTGTACTGCCAGCTATCAAAAGAGAAATAAAAACACCAATCCTGCTACAAAACCTATTTCCTGCCTGCAAGATATGCTAGGGCAATGCTGGCACAGAACTGGTGGGAGTAACCAAGCAATGTCTGATTTGACTTAATGCCCACTTCACGAGACAGAACACATACCCAACACTACTTGGGTGACCAAAAACTAGAC
The DNA here is from genome assembly GCA_001675575.1 of Neotoma lepida. Taxonomy (NCBI): domain Eukaryota; kingdom Metazoa; phylum Chordata; class Mammalia; order Rodentia; family Cricetidae; genus Neotoma; species Neotoma lepida. Next base: position 38,188 of record LZPO01045208.1, on the reverse strand, counting down.
TCTAGATAGCCCAGAGACCTAGAGTAAAACCCAATACTAATGGTCTAAAAAAAAGTAACAATAAAATGACTCCTAATGATATTCTGCTATACTCCTAGATCAGTGCCTTATCCAGTTACCATGCTCCTGCAGCAGATGGGAGCAGATGCAGAGACCCACAGCCAGACATTAGGTAGAGAGAGTTCTTGGAACACAGCTCTCATTTGGATTTCTCCATCAAATCCCTCCCCTCACAGCTCAGGGAACCTCACTGAAAAGAGCTTTAAGAGCCAGAGGGGATGGAGAATAACATCAGAAGAACAAGGCCTTCTGAATCAACAAAAGGTGTATGTGAACTCACAGAGACTGAAGCAGAAAGTACAGGGATGACAGGGGTCTGCACCAGGTCCTCTGTGTATATAATTTAGCTATTAGTTTTTTTATGGGACTTCTGAGTGTGTAAACAAGTGGGTCTCTGATTCTTGTGCCTGCTCATGTTTTGTTTTTAGACTGAGTCTGGCCGTGTCACACAGGATGACTAGAACTTGTAATCCGTTATGACTAGCTGGCTTTTACTTTTTAATAATAGCCAAATCCTAAATTTCAAAACAGGAGTCCTTTTGCATAAAGTAATTACCTGTCACACAGGAAAACTTCTTTTTTCTCATGTGGGGAAGATGTCTTTGAGCTTGAGATGGAGTTGGAAGGGGAAATAGCATTAAGGNTATTTATAATCAATTTTAAGGATGGGGAATGATGAGTAAAAAAATCACCAGAAATGTTTACAACAATGGTTCCCAATCTGTGAGTCACAACCCTCAGGGTCAAACGACTCTTTCACAGAGGTCGTATATCAGATATCCTGCATATCAGATATTTATATTACAATTTCTAACAGTAGCAAAATTACAGNTATGATGTAACAATGGAATAATTTTATGGTTGGGGGGTGACCACAACTCTATTAAACTCTATTAAACTGTATCAAAGGGTCACAGCAGCATCAGGAACATTGAGAACCACTCATTGGTTTACAAGGAACCCAGATTATTTCCTTGACTCTGTACACTGGCTGACTGGAAGTTTTCTTGACGAAATCTCATATCTGTTGTATTCTGAGTCCAAGATNGTCTCGATGGGCCTGAGTAACAACGCTGATGAAAATATGTCGATGTCTAGAGTTGAGGATAATCTTGCAAAGTACCACACACTCTAGAAGGTGCAAAATTTCCTTTATCTCGCAAAAAATGTGTGCTATAGAGCTGGACTATTAGAACAGGCTGGGGAACACAGAAGGGAAGCTGTGCAAAAGACCACTTCTGTCTCCTTACATGAACCATCTGAGAGAGATATGTCTTTTTCCAGATGTACTCAAAGCTAGGCATTCATTGCCTCCTCAGTGAGTCACTAAAATGTGCTCTGTTCTCCTGTGATGGCTCAGGTCTGTGTTCCACTCTTGGCTACACTGACTCTGTGTTACTGTCTTAATATTTGAGTGGGCACAGTATTCTTAAGTCATTTTAATTATTTGTCTTTTGCCCTTGGTTCTCAATATTTCAATATGCACTATTGAATATTTTGTGCATAAATGGAATCATACTTCCTGTGTCATCAGGATGAAGCACAGTGGGATAGCTTTCACTGTTTTCAGGATGCTAGGCTTGGAATTCTGTGGTCTGAAATTAAGCCAGNTGTTTTAATGTCACAATATCNATTCCTATTGAGTGTGCTGTCAGCTTTTGTCTAGGACTTTTACACATAAATGGCAATTAGTTAATATCTTAATCATTGTGTACTTGTGTATTTGATTTTTCAGGGGCTTAGTGAATTGTTTACATTTATCTTCATTAAATTTCATTATGGTAATCTGACTTGTCTTACAAGATGGTAGAAAAACTTGATTCCATTGTCCTCAATAGCAATCCCTAATGTGATTTGATAATCTTGCCTTCCCGTGTTTTTAGTTGTTGATGAAATATACTCCCCAAGCTCACCAATACATACACTCACACCACTTGTAAACCACTTGAATATATAGGGTACAAAGAAACACTGTGAGGAGAACATATTAAATACAACACTAAGTGTGGTCATTCATTTGTAGATTACTCTACAATATCACATTATATTAACAATGCAGCCAGAAAGGCCTAGATGAGATCTTGATCAATCATTGGTTCAGGTTTCCTTGTTTCCCAATCTTACAGCAATTTTAATTAAGATTTGTTTTTAATATATTTTTGTCATTGTGAACAAGGAACTACTATTTTAAAATACTTTAAAAAAACTGTATGTTCAGGCCTGAGGTGGTCTGCCCAGGGCTCCAAGAAGAAAACACAGACCCAACCAGCACCTTGCATCCACTGGGCAAATGGGCCTTATATGGTGAGCAAATGTATAATGTAGTATAGGAGAGAGATAGAGACAAAATGGTTCATGTCCTGTGGACAGAGGCATATCTGAAGAGCTGAAAGAGATGAGAAGCAGGCTGAGATGGATAGCTTGAATGCCACACAGGGCCATAGTAGTATCTGGGCCTGGGCTTCTGNTGGGGCCCATGTCTGGGTTCGTGGCTCTGATGCAGCTGTGGTCCCAGATGAAATNTATGGCTCCTGATATCACCAAAGGCTGTATAGAGTTGGCCCCACCTCCCACTGGTTGCAACACTAGAAGAGAAGGTCCTACACCTCACTTGGGCAGCACAATGGAGCTGACCCTGTTCACAGGAGCATGGATGAGNTCTCCCTGAGGGCATGAGAATGGGAGAGTAGGTCACACCCCTCTTGTATGCCATGTGGTGGCATGGGGGAGGGAAAGATGCCTTCTTCCCCTTCCCCTTTGCCACCTGCAGCAAGTGGGGGACTTCACCCATCCACTTACCACCTTCAGCACTCAGGAGAACAGGCCCTGCACCTCACCTGGGCAGCATAGTAGAGCTGACTCTGTAGACAGGGTTATGGGTGAGCCGTCCCTGAGGGAATGAGAAGGGCATAACTGGTATTGCTTCCCTGGTCTGTGGTGTAGTGGTGGGAGCAAAGGAGAGATGTCCTCCCATCTCGCCCCTACTGCTTCTAGCTGGTGAGGGAGCTAACCTTCCCCTTCACCAGCTGCAGCACTCAGGAAAGCAGGTCCTGCACCTCACCTGGGCAGCACAGCAGAGCTGACGCTGTCGATAGGGGTGCAGGTGAGCCAGCCCTGAGAATGTAAGCATGAGAGATCTGGCCCTGCCCCTCATCTACCACATTGCAGCATGAATGGGAATGAGATATTCTCCATGCCCAAGGCAGGTGGGAGAGCTGGCCCTGAGGTCATAAGAGTGGGAGAGCTGTCCCTGCCCCTTACTAGCTGCTGCACTTGGGAGAGCAGGCCCTGCACCTCACCTGTGCAGCACAGTAGAGCTGAGGACCCTGTTGGCAGAGATGTGGGTGAGCCAGCCCCAAAGTTGTGAACATGAGAGAGCTGTCCCCACTACTTGTCTGTCATGCTGTGGCATGGGTGGGGGAGAGATGTTCCCCCTTACCCCTCACCGCTTGCTGCTTGCAACGTATGAGGGAATCAACCCTCCCCTTTAGCAGCTGTAGCACTCAGGAAAGTAGGACCTGCTTCTCACCTGGGCAATACAGTAGAGCTGGCCCTGATGGCCCAGATGTGGGAGTGCCAACGCTGAGGGCATGAAAAGAGGAGAATTGGCCCCACCCCTTGCTCTCTGCTGCAAGGGGTGAACTAGCAGGGGCAATGCTGGAGAACTCACCCTGGATAAAAGGACAGGAGAGAGCTGGTGAGTTGACCAACCCTGCAGCTACTCATGCCCAGAACCAGGGTTATGAGTAGGCCCACCCCAACATCCACCTCATCTGTGATCTGAGGGAGTACATGAAGGCCCTGGTCCTGCAGACCCAAAGCTTCAGGAATATCCACAACACAGGGCAACAACAGGATATCCAAGAGGAATCCCAGTGAGGGACCAGCATGAACAGTGTAGCAGAAACCAGAGGCCTCGAACTAGACCAATAACTCTCTACAATGTACATGTGCAAGTAAAGATATATGGATAAAAGGGTTTACTGCATGATTCATTGTGTTACACTAGAGCTTCCATGACAAGATTTTCCATTTCTTTTTTTCTTCTGTNTTAAATTTTATTTCATGGGGGGGATTGTTGCAAGAGCAGAAGGCAGATACAAAGGGACAGGGAAATGAATGGACTCGAGATGCATGATATGAAAGACACAAAGAATAAATTTTAAAAAAGTTAAACAAACAAACAAAACAAAACAAACAAACAAAAAACCCTGCATGTTATTCCTTTCTCCTCTCTCTTCTATTGTTTTGCTCAGACCTAGTTTTGTAAAATTCTACATTCTGGAAAACTATAATATGTGCTCTCTCTCTCTCTTTCTCTCTCTCTCTCTCTCTCTCTCTCTCTCTCTCTCTCTCTCTCTGTGTGTGTGTGTGTGTGTGTGTGTGTGTGTGTATGTTTGAATGCAGTACATTGAAGATGAGAACTTATATCGGTTAGCAAAGGTATTTAGAATTCACAGTTTTATACATTCTTCAGGATTATTTTTGTCAGCAGGCTCATTCATGTTGAGCACATCTTGATACAGAATTGTCACTTTTCAACAATGATAACTCATCTTTGTCTCAATCAAGAGCTTTAAACTCCCATGGCAGTGCAAATGGAGGTTGGCTACATGGCTGAGGAGAAGTGATTCCTTCCAAGTTTCTCATTGTTAAATTTCTTACCCCCCTCAAATCCACTATGCATGAGGATATTAAATGCTCAGATTTCACTTCTTACTGTCTTCAGTCANCTGTTTGCCACTTTTCCAAGGTAAGGGTCAGTAAAATGAAAGAGATGCAATGTTTAAATCTGAAGACTTGGGTTCAAATCCTGATTGAATCAACTAGCTGGTGGACCTTGAGTGAGTTACTTGTCTTTTCTGAGCTTTGTAACCATATCAAACACTAATGCTGATGTGATGAGAGCTGCTGAGACCATGAATTGAAGTGGTGTAGGTAAAGAGCTAGCAGTCAAGAGGCACATGCAAAGGGCTGAACACGTATCTGTTCCCCATCCTTTCTCTTCCCATAGCATGACCTGAACCACCAGAATAAGGGCCCCAAACAATGAGGTGTCAAGTGGGAGGACCAGGGATGAGAGATAAGACAAAAGCAAGCCAATGACTTAGGCCAAGCAGAGTTATTAAACAGTATCTTATCTACTATTGGTGGGTGGAAAGAATGGCCAAAGTCAGCAGATAGCTAAGTCAAACAATANTGACAGAGAGAACACAGGATACNTCTGACACCACTGCCTTAGGATGGAAAACCACATCCCANGGGGGAGAGTCAGGTCCCCCGAAACCGAAACCTTGACTCCTCGCAGGCACTGACTCCAGTCATAGACTAGCCTTACTAAGTCCACTCCTAGACAAGACAGAGAACTAAAGTTCCCTTTGTCCTTCCATTGGGGCCTCTCAGAAAAACCCCGGGTCAGTGGCTCCCCACAATAGCAAATTGATAATTCTAGGCTAAATTAACTAAAACATCAGTGTAAATAGATGCATTCTTATTAATCACACTTCATAATTGCTACTGTGTTTAACGAACAGTAATAAAACTCAAATAAGCTGGTATAAACAGCCACTATTATAATTACTCATAAAAATCTACTACTACCTAGGAAGTCTATACTGGTCCCAGAGTCCTTTGTCCATCTTGTTGTTCACAGAGAACAGTCAGGGCTTTGGATAAGCAGTTTGGTTAAAATTCTTTTTCTCTGCTTCTGCTATCCTGTTTCTTCTCCTCCTGTGTATGCCATCTTATTATTATTGATTTAATAACACAACCTCTAGCTTAGTGTATAATTAGTCATCATTATAATTTTATGTACCAATAAAACTCCCATCATTATAATTTTCATGAGTATGTAAATATGGTACCTAAATTGGTACTAAATATTTGATGAAATAAAATTTGAAATTTGAAAATAGTGACAAACCACCACCAATATTAATTGCCTTTTCTAGAACANCATTAGTTGTATAGTAGTGGAATTAAGTTNCAAAGGTAGACTACTAATGAAAGATGCAGAGTTCTGGGTACCAGATAAGGAGGTGTGATTTTATTTTCCAAATAATGGAACATAGTCAAAAGCCCATGGAAGGTTTTGTGACATGCTTTGAGAAGATTTAGTTCTCATTTTAATATAGATAAACAACTCAGGCTTAGAGGCTTAGTTATGCTTAGAGATCTTGTCTAAATGATAGAAACAATGTGGAAGGAAGAGGTCAAATAAGAGTGCCTTTACAAACTGGAATTCTATTTATATGATTACTCAGCACTTGCACAATAGCTGTGATGTCCCTTGTGCAATGACAGACATCAAGGATCCCCCAGTGGATAAGCTATGCATCTTGCCTTACTTTGAAGGATGGATATTGTAAATGAAGTAGTAAATTTCAGGAGTAGAGACTATGATATNAATAAATTAATGGAGTATTATGGGAATAGATAGAAGAACATTCTCATCTTTCAGTGATAATCAAATTTGGTATAAACATTTCCACCAAAATTTTGTATAAACTTGAAGTCTCAAACTACTTTTGGTTTACAGAAATACATGAAAATTTGAGTAACTATCTTTATTATGCATCTATGATTTTGCAACACCAGATTTGAAATGAAAACAATAGTATCCAGTAGAGATTTTTTTAAAATGTACCTTCCCATAGTACAATCTGTAACCATCTTTCACTGTGTGAACATTGTTCTGAACATGTGTATGGGTGTTTTCCACTTTTATTTCAGTGTGTATACCATCCACCAGAATGCCAGGCACACAGTAAATGCTCTAGTAATGCTTGTTGAAATGTCATCATTTGGTCAATGCAGCAATGGTCTGTTGTCATGCTTTAATTTCCTTCTCTCCACATGCTTAATGATATGTTTAAACAAAACTTTCATGACTTAAAAATCCACAAACTACTTTACTGCTCTATGAATTCTGTCCACCTTGGCCAAGGTTCAGGCCTTGATAAACAAACTAGGACATTTATATTTTGTTATATTTTGAGTATGTATCTCACTTGCAAAATATTGGTCCCTGGCTAGCATTCATGTAACAGCTTCCTGTATGAATGTTAAACAGGCAGCGATGATGCTCTATAATTACAGTGCTTGAAATGATTGGAAATAAATTGGCACTCCAATTATAGATGCATGAAAGAGGCACCAGTATATCACATTCAGTCCATTAATTTCTAAAGTGGTTCAGGACATCTCAGTATTTCNATGACATTACTTATTCACAGCTGCAGTGACTTACTCAGAGTTCTGATACCTCAAAATTTTGCAAGTTGAAGGAGTCTTCTTTTTACCTAAATATTCTAGTTATTTTCTCCTAAGGAGGGAGAGGTTGGGAGNGAGGAAAGTTGCAAAGAAGAGATAGAAAAACCTAGAGGAAGAGAGAAATAAAACTTTAAATTTTGTGTATAGGATTTGGAACAACTGGATAAGGTTTGGATAGAGTTTGTTTTCCTTATTTTTTAAAGAAAGAATGAACATTTTTGTCCTTAATATATGATGGGAATGTCTTTCTGAAAATGTGTTGCTCTGATTGGTTGATAAATAAAGCTGTTTGGCCAATGGTGAGGCAGAATAAGGTTAGGTGGGACATTCGAAGGAGAAGGAGAAAAAGCAGGGAGGGAGACGCCATTTTGCCATCTAGAGAACAGCATGTAATGGACACAGGTAAAGTCACGGAAAATGTGGCGACATAGATTTTTAAAGATGGGTTGATTTGGGATGTGGGAGCTAGCTAGCAAGAAGCCTGCCACGGCCATGGTTTGAAGATGATATAAGCCTCTGTGTGTTTACTTGGGTCAAAGCCACTGTGGGAGACCGGCAGGACCGGACAAAATTTCGACTACAAATATACTCTAAAACCATAAACTTATCCCAATCCATCAAAATAAAACTAAGGATGAAACACTCTCGGTTGTTGAGTTTTCAGTGTTTGTATGGTTGTCTATTTGAGTTAGGCATAAAAATGCAATCTTTTCCATGAGAGTAGTGTAAAAAATAATGCTCCTCTGATTTTCCAAAATGTCACTGTGAACATACACATGTGTTTTTTGTAGACATGTATGGCCACTATCCATGATTGCCCCTAGAAATGACACTCACTTGATAACTAAACTCTGTTCATATTCCTCTTCTCTCTTTTAGTTACTTCACAGGAAATTATTTAATTTCCAAATATTTATATGACTTCTAAAGATTTTTCTTTTATTGATTTCTAACATTATTCCTTTGTGTTTTGAAAAGATACTTGGTATATAGAATATACTTTTAAATTAAAATGTGGAACTTATTTGGCATTAAGCTCTACNTGTGTTCTATAGCTGTCTGTTAGGTCCATTTGGTCCAGCCAGGATAAAACTTAATCCTCTTGTCTTTCTTTGATCTTCCTTTCTGTGTGTTCTGTCCAATGCTGAAAATGGGATGCTAAAGTATCCATTNATTATTGTATTCGAGCCTATATATCCTCTTAGCATTATTACTCTTCTCTTTGCATATTTGGATACTTCAAAACAGAGTGCATAAACATTAGAATTTTTATTTCCTCTTAATAAATTGACTCCTTTGTTATGATGCTCCTTTTCTCTTTTCATTATTTTTTTGCTGTGGGATGCCTTTCTGCGTGCTGTGAATGTGTGTTGCTCTTATTGGATGATAAAGAAGCTGTTTTGGCCTATGGCAAGAAAGCTTACAGTCAGGTGGGAAATCCAAGAGAGACATAGTGAGAAGAGGGTAGAATTGGCAGAGAGGCAATCTATCCATCAAAAAGGAAGATATAAAAGTACAGATAAGACACGAAGCCACATGGCAAGACATAGATTAGTAGGAATGGGTTAAATTAAGTTAAAAGAGCTAGCTAATATAAACTGGAGCCATAGGCCATACAATATATAATTAATATAAGTCTCTATGTAATTATTTTATAAACAGCTGCACGATTGCAGATGGAAGAGATTTGTCCAGACTGTGGGGCTTGGTGGGACCAAAAAACTTCTGCCTACAAATAGCCCCAATGACCCTTCTCTCCTCTCTGTGCCTTTCTTGAANTTTTTGCTGGGCCGTGAGCTTTCTTGCCATAGGCCAAACAGCTACTTTATTGTCCAATAAGAGCAACACACATTCACAGCAGATTTTGGTTTAAAGTCTTCCATCTAATGCAATTCTAACTATTCCAGCTTTCCATTGGATTCCATTTGCATGGAATAGCTTATGTGTGCTCTTANCAATAATGAGTTTCTTGAAGAACTATGTAGCTGGGTCTTATTAAAATGACTTATCCGATGTCTCTTCCTCTAAGAATTTAATCCATTTCAATTTAAGGTAATTATTACAAACCAGAGTCTTATAGTTACTTTAAAAATAATTTCCTGTTTGATTTTCTTCCTGTTCTCTCACTTTCTCACAGTNGTGTTTTCTGGTGAAGTGAGTCACTCTGTGGTCAGGTATATACATATTATTTTTGCTTTGTTTATTATAAATATTTGTTTTGTGGTTACCATATGATGCATAGCCAAGCCACCATTTTTATTAGTTAAATTTATGCATTTATTTTACATGCTGACCACAGTTTCCCCTCCCTTCTCTCCTCCCATTCCCTTCCCCCCTCCTCCCCCCATACCTTCCCTATCCACTCCTCCTCTGATTCTGTTCAGAAAGGGGCAGGTCTCCCATGGGTGTCAACAAAGCATGGCTTATCAATTTGAGGTGGGACTAAGCTTCTGCCTTTGTATTAAGCCTGGGAAAGGGAA
>LZPO01045206.1:0-21541 GCA_001675575.1 Neotoma lepida | reverse complement strand
ACCTCCCCTAAAGATACACAATTATTGGGGGAAANTCACTCTAACGAAAAACAACTCAGGGCAAGAAGGGANTTATTTNGATTACACATCCACAGTGGGAGGGAANNCAGGACATGAACNNCAAGNNGAAACCATGGAGGGACGCCACTTGCTGGTTCCCTCACAAGTTTATGCTTAGCTAACTTTTCTAGACAGTCCAGTACCATCTGCCCCAGGGAATGGCACAATTTACAGTCCCCCCACCCCGATATTCAACAAGACACGCCCACAGACCAATCTTATCTGGGCAATCCCTCAGCTGAAATTCTCTGCTCAGGTGACTCCAGGCTGTGTCAAATTAGCATTTACTGCTACCTAGAACAGAAAAAAAAAATGTTTACCACCCCCTTCTGTGGTACTGTTTAAATCTGAGAATATCCATTGCCTAAAAAGCTCACCAAGTATTAAAGAGAGACTGTTTCCTTTTAATTTATTTATTTTTATTTTCTGTGCATTGGTGTTTTACCTGTATGTATGTCTATGTGAGGATGAAGACTGTTTCCTTTTACCCATTGTGCACTTCTGCACATCTCTGTAAGTTCCACTGCACATCTAAAATCTTCCTCTACATTATTTCTCTTTTCTTATTTTTTCCTTTTGTTGAAACTCTCTCTCTCTCTCTCTCCTTCTGCACATCTCTGTAAGTTCCACTGCACATCTAAAATCTTCCTCTACATTATTTCTCTTTTCTTATTTTTTCCTTTTGTTGAAAATAGATTCTTTTCTCATACACTAATCCTGATTATAGTTTCTCCTCTCACTGCTCCTCCTATTTCCTCCCTACCTCCCCTACCCTCCAAATCCACTCCCTTTCTGGATCCCATTAGAAAAGAACAGACTTCTAACAGATAATGACCAAACATGACTATAAAATGTAATAAGACAAAGCAAAAACTATCATATTAAGTTGGACGCAGCAACCCAACAGGAGGAAAAGAGTCCCAAGAGCAGACACAAGAGCCAGAGACCTACTTGTTCTCAAAGCCAGGAGTCTCATAAAAATACTTAGCTAATAGTTATAATATATAGGCAGATAACCTGATGGAGACCCCTGGAGGCCCCCTTCCTGCTGTTTCTTTCTCTGTGAGTTCATATGCACCTTGCTTNGTTGATTCTGAGGGGCTTGTTCCCTTGATGCCCTCCATCTGCTCTGGCTCTTATAATCTTTATATCTCCTCTTCCTCTGGAATTCCTGAGCTCTGAGGGGAGAGATTTGATAGAGACCTCCNATTTAAGCTCTGTAGGTGCATGTCTGGCTGTGGGTCTCTGGATGTTCCCATCTGCTGCTGGAGGATCTCTGANGATGACTNGATAAGGCACTGATCTATGAATATAGCAGAATATCATTAGGAGTCATTTTATTGATAATGTTTTTANACCAGTAGTGTTTAGTTCTACCCTATATCNCTGGGCCATCTGGTCTCTGGCTCTTGGCTACCCAGGCAGTGTTAGGTATAGGTTCCTTCTAGTGGCATGGGCCTTAAGCTAAATCAGACATTGGTTGGTTACTCCCACAAGTTCTGTGCCCCCATTGCCCTAGCATATTTTGCAGGCAGGACAGATNGTAGNTCAAAGCTTTTGTGACTGGNTTGGTGTCCANGTTTCTCTTTCCAAAGCCTGNAGAGTATCTTCCCACACCAAAGAGANTAGAATGTGGGGGCAGAGGCTCCAAGCCCACACCAGCTGGACTTCTCCATGTTCAGTGAGTTGTGTGGATGTTGTCCTCAGCAGTAAGGTCCTGTTGCCAGTTTGCAGAGAGCAACCCTTGGTTTGAGCAACAGCCTGGGTTATTTGGGAGTTTCCATGGGATGTCCTTAACCAACAACTCAACTGAATGCAACCTAGTTCCACCACTAGAAGCCTCTACTAGAGATAAGAGANGACCAGTTGATGCTCCATTACTAGGAATCCTNATTAAGATACCTTCATACATTCCAAGAAGTTTCCACTGCACTAGATTTCCACANNACCCCCCAAATGCCCTCCAATTCCAGATATCTTTCCCTCCACTCTCTCCTTCCACCTCCATCTCCCCACACATCTCACCCTCACTCATGTCCCCAGGCCACCCATAAAATTTCTTTCCCCCTCCCAGGAAAATCCATTCATCATCATCATCATCATCATCATCATCATCATCATCATCATCATCCCTCCTTCTGCCCCTAGACTTCTTTTGTACTTAATCCCTCTAGGTGTACAGATTGTATCTTGGTTATCATTTACTTAATGGCTAATATCTACTTATAANNGAATATATGCCATATTTATCTTTNTGAGTGTGGGTTATCTCACTCAGGATGATTTTTTTCTAGTTCCATCAATTTACCTGAAAATTTAATGATATAATATTCTGTGATNGTTTGAAAGAAAATGGCCTCCAAAGGGAGTGGCACTATTANGAAATACGGCTTTNTTGAAATAGGTGTGGCCTTGTTGGAGGAAGTGTGTCACTGTGGGGGTGGGCTTTGAGGTCTCCTATGCTCAAGCTACTCCCAGTGAGACAGACCNCTCCCTATTGCCTGCAAGATGTAGGANTCTCAGCTATTTCTCCAGGACCATTGTCTGCCTGCACATGGCCATGTCCCACCATGATATGATGATGATGGTGTGGATCACATGGCAACCATTGCTGCTTGACAAAGTTCCAGCATTTCAACAGACCACACTTCTCCAGCACCTTTTTACTTTCATTTTTAATGATTCTCAATATTAATGCCTTTCCCTTTGGGAAATTTTATGTGAGCTTTGATAAAGGATAAAAATGTATGCAATGGTAGCCTCTCTAAACAAAATAATTTTTTGGGAAAAACATCCATGTTAGTATTCAGACTCACTTCTTGGAATCCTAGCCAATAAGCAGATAATATCTTGGCTCTGATGTCATCTTATGGAAAGCCCACTTTAAGAGAAAACTCCTCCCTCTCTCTCTTTCTCTCTATTCCCAAGATATCTCTCTCTCTCTCTCTCTCTCTCTCTCTCTCTCTCCCCTCCTCCTCCTCCTCCTCCTCCTTTCTTCTTCCCTCCATTCCCTTCTCTCTTCCCCCAATAGACTTTCCACATGGACTTGTGTCTGCATGGTGTGAGTAACTCTCCACCACTCCATGCCACAGGCCTCCGCTGCGTCTGCATGTCATGTCTTCCTCACCCACCAGGGTATTTTGGCTCAACCCACCAAGGCCTCCCACATGCTGTATCAAAACATTGATGCTACCGTGACTCAGCAGAGGCCTTCCTGGTGCTCTCTCCTGCCTGTGGGCACTCTGAGATGCACTGGGATCTCTGGAACCTTCAACACTCACTCCATAATCCGTAAGCCCCCTACCCCTCCTGGCCATTTTCTGAGAGTGAGGATTCGTATCGTCACCACTGTGGTTTTTCACCCAAAAGACCCAGGACTGGGCTCCAAGCATCTTGGACTTTCAGCCCTCTAGCCCCTGTTCCTATGCAATGGCATATGGGACAGCTTGCACCCATTCACTCCATCTCCCGTAGCCTTTAGATGATGATCCACTGGCTATCTTGTGCCGTCATTGGTACTCACTGACCCTCTGAGATGCTGGAGGTCAGTCTGTTGGACCTTCTACCTCACTCATGGAAAATGAGCCTCGCACCAAACCTCTATCTTTATAACTTCTGCCAGCGATCCCTGTCCTGTTCGCTCTCCTATCACTTGGATTCCTTCCTTATCCCCCACTCCCTCATGCTTTCACTCAAACTATCTCATACTGTTCTGTCTNTGTCTGCTCCCGGTTTCCCCACTCTTCTCCCTCCTCCTGCCGCTGCCACTGCCACCACTCAGGGCAAGCCACTCAGAGTTGAGTCATCTGCCACCNCCACTCCCCACCACCACCAAGATGTAAATCTGATCCAGCTGTCTTACAGATACCTGCAGGTTGCTGGGAAAAGTTCTGCTACTGTATGAAGAAATCTGGTGAAAACTAACAGTCTCCAGAGCCCATTTTTTAGCATATTTTGCAGTTTCACTCCTCCTGCCAGACTTGCATCAAGGCCAATCCACGGGGGTCCTCCAGTTACGCCAGTTACGCCAGCCCCTGTACCAGCTCTGAAAGATGCCAAACACCAACTGAAGACACCAACCAGGTGAATACTGACAGGTTGGCTTCACCCACACGCCCACTCATAAAAACTCCGTTATCTCCTAACTTTTTGATATTTTCACAGGATGGGGCATTTCCCACCTCCAGAGAAACAGCAGATGTGATGTTTCCTGTACTCCTAAAATGCATCATCCCTCAATTTGGTGTGCCATCTTGCCAATCTCCTAGGACTTTACCACTGGTACAACCTCTCCAGGCTCAAGCCAGCACCTACTCAGCAACTGGAACCTGGTTTTCCAAGATGTCCCAGTGAAGGGCATGTCTGCTCTNGTGTCTCGCTCACTCACCCTTGCCTCTTCTGTATAACCAGGGCACTCTTCCATTCCATTCTTTCTGGCAGTTATCACTTTTCCTTGGCTAGCCCTGTTCATGGGGCTGATGATAACAATCTAATTTCTTCTCCTAGCAGCCTGCCTTCTCAGTTCCCTCAAGGAACAGATGCCTGAGGACACCACAATGACAGCTAACTGAATGTTTCTTCACTCACACCTCCCGCTGTGTGTGTGACCCCCAACCCCAGTTCATCTCAACTCGGCAGGAAGCAGTCTTGAGAACTCGATGCCCTTATCCCCCCACTTGCTCACCTTTTCATAATAATCAAAAAGGGAGGAATGTTAGCATTTAGACTCACTTCTTGGAGTCCTGGCCAATAAGCAGATAAAACCCTGGCCCTGATGTCATCTTATGGAAAGCCCACTTGAAGAGAAAACTCCTCCTCCCCCCTTTTTCTCTCTATTCCCACAAGGTGTGCACCCCACCCCCCTCTTCTTACTCCCCTTTCTCTTCCTTCCATTCCCTTCTTCCTTCCTCCAATAAACTTTCCATGTGGACATGTGTCTGCATGGTGTGAGTAACTCTCCCCACTCCACAATGCAGCCTGCTGCCTCATTGCATAGCTTGTCTTCCTCAACCACCAGGGCACCTTGGCCCAACCTGTTAAGGCCTCNTGCACACCATATCATAATACCCGCCACTGTGGAACCAGGAATTCCATTGTGTGCTCCTAATTACACCAGGAACAGGAAAGTTAAAGGTTTACTAGACACACAGGATCGCAAGGGTGAAATGCATACGATTCAGATCCAGAGCCTGAGGCCATTAAGGGCAAGAGTTCAGTTAATAAGAGTAGAAAAGTCAGAATGGTGCAGTATAATGGGAAAAGAGTGAGACATCAGGATCTTCACTTTTGGGAGCGTTATGAGGGGAACAGGCCCATATAGTAAGACTAAGAAATTGTAGTAGTGTCTGCTCCCCAGAAGAAGTCATTTTCCGAAGGCATTTAGATAAGGGTCTCCATTCCCTTGGGGGCTTGAGGAAAGTTCCTGCTAGATAAAGCAGTCATTTTTCTTATCTGTAGTAAGAGGCACTTGTGACCCTTCCATTAACATATAACTGACTGGTGCCTATTGTCAAGGGCAATGCTAGATTCCTCAGCCCCTGATCTCAGGCCACACCCCAGGTAACATGCCCCTGGTCTTCTGTTTAATCCTATGTGCAACTATAGCTTATAAAAGGTGTAATCTTTTTTTCAATTAAACACTGCTGGCAGCCATCTTGATTCACCCTCAAATTCTGTCCATTCCCCCTTCCCTCCATTTCCAACTCCACACATCCTCTTTGGGACCTGAACATCCCCTCCCTGCCAGAAGCAGGTCTCTGGCAGATAAAGAACNGAACCTCTGAACTGTAAGCCACCTCTGTTGGAATTCCTGGCCACTCCCCCAGCTAAGTAACTTCACATTCGCACTTCACGCATGTGCAAAGGGAAATCCCACCTCTTCCTCCCTCTCCTTGTCTCTCTCTTCCTCTCTCTCTCCACGTGCGGCTGCGCGCGCTCTGTCTCTCTCTTTCTCTCTCTCTAACTGTCTCTCCCCGCCACCTTCTCCCCCCCCTTACTTTCTAATAAAGCTCTGATACTGGATTTTGTCGTGCCTCATGACCTTTTCGGTAACGGTAACCACAGCGCTGCATAAATGCAAAACAACAACCTCAATTAAATGTTTTTCCTTTATAAGAGTTATCATGGTCATGCTGTCTCTTCACAGCAATAGAATCCCTAATTAAGACAGAAGTTGATACCAGGGGCTCTGGTATTGCTGTGATAGTCCTGACCACGTTTTGTTTGGAGGAATTTGGACTTTGGTACTTTGGGTTAGGAAAGCAGTAGAATACTTAATGGGCCGTACTAGTAGGAGCATGAAAGATAATGGTGCTGAGAATGATTTGAACTGTGTGTGTGGGGGGGTGCTGGCTCAAGAGGTTTCAGAGAAGAATATTAATATGTGGCCTAGAGATCATTCTTGTGATATTTTGGTAAAGAATGTGGCTGCTTTTTGCCCCTGTTTGAAGAGTCTGCCTGAGGCTAAAGTTTAGGATTAATTCCTTCTTTTGGCAGAGGAAATCTCAAAACAGCCAAGTATTGACTCTGTTGTATGGTAATTATTGGTCACTCTTAATCAGATTTATAATGAAATTGAACAAGAAAATGTAAAATTTGCGGGGAAAAGTAGCACCAGGAAGTGGAATGGAGTTTAGTCCTGTGTTCAAGCAGATAAACTGATTAAGAAATGGAATAAAGAGAGTGGTGACCTCGGGGCAAGATCCCACCCAGCTAAGTTTCCAACTTGTGAAAAGGAATTAAAGAACAGTTGAGAGACAGGTGTGGTGGTGCATGTCTTCAATCCCAGCAATCAGAAGGCAGAGGCTGGCAGATCTCTGAGTTTGAAGCTATCTTGGTCTACAGATCAAGTTTTGGGACAGCCAAGGTTAGGCAGTGAAAGAAAGAAAGGTGATGAAGATGTAATTGAGTGAGGGGTCCATGTTCCAGCCCCAGCAAGCAACAGAACTTGGCAGCTTTAGCCATATGGTTCTGGAGTTAAGGATAGAAGAAAGAGGCTATGGAATTTTCCCCACCCCTGATGACTAAGGATGAAAGATGTTGAACATTTCTTTAAGTGTTTCTCAGCCATTTCAATTTCCTCTATTGAGAATTCTCTGTTTAGAGCTGTACCCTATTTTTAAATTGGATTATTTGGTTTGATGTCTAGTTTCTTGAATTCTTTGTATATTTTTGATATTAGTTCTATATTGGATGTGGAGTTGGTAAGATCCTTTTCACACTCTGTAGGCTGCTGCTTTGTCCAATTGATGGTGTCCTTTGCCTTATAGAAGCTTTTCAGTTTCATGAGGTTCCATGTATTAATTGTTGATCTTAGCACTTGTGCTATTGGTGTTCTGTTCAGAAAGTTGTCTCCTGTGCCAGTGAGTTCAAGGCTATTCCCCACTTTCTCTTCTGTTAGGTTCAGTGTATCAGGTTTTGTGTTGAGATCTTTGATCCACTTGGATTTGAGTTTTGTGCATGGTGATGGATATGGACCTATTTGCATTCTTCTGCATGCTGATACCCAGTTATGCCAGCATCATCTGTTGAAGATGCTTTCTTTTGAAAGACCCCAACTTTCCTAAGGCCTGAAACCCCCATACTCTTTAGGCCTGACACCCCCTCCCTTAGGACCGAGAAGCTAAAGCCAGAGCAGAATTGCTAAACTACCNTTTAATGGAGGTCAAGATTTCTGTTAAGATACACTGCCCAGCTGCTGCTCCACCACAACCAGCAGTTTCTGGTAAAGAGATAATTGCTCAATTGTAGTTAGGGCAATTACAGGAGTTCCGGGGAAAGTCACTGTGACCTTGTATAAATCACCCCCAAGTTCTCGGGCAGAACCTCAATTACTTGACCACAGGATGTCACAGGATGTCACAAGACATTCAGGTGATAATGATTATTTGGCTCTGGAATGTCCCAACCCTGGTCTCCATGACAATGAGCACCCACCCTATGATTAAGCCAAACTTTGTGCAAAGTCCCTAGACACAAACCAATCAAAGATAGATCTGTATGAAAACTGTAATTCTGTGATTTTTGCCTTTAAAAACTGTGTGTGATTTCAGTTCGGGGCTTCTCTTGCTCGGGAGAGTCAAGGAAGCCCGATTGTACAACTGTTTGTCTTTTTGCCCTGAAATAAAGCCTCTTGCAGATTGCATCAACTGGACTGGAGTCTGGGATTTTGGGGCCCCTCTTCCCGAGAAGGTAGTACCCTGTTTTTGGGGTCTATCACTTTTTTCCATTGTTTATTTCTGGCTTCTTTATCAGAAGTCAGGTGTCCATATGTGTGTGGATTTATGTCTGGATCTTCGGTTCGATTCCATTGATCAACATGTTTGTTTTTAATTACAATACCATGTGGTTTTTATTATTATAGGTCTGTAGTACAATTTGAAATCTAGGGTGGTGATACCTCCTGCACTTCTTCTATTGTTCAGAATTGTTTTAGCTATCCTGGGTTTTTTTGTTTGTTTGTGTTTCCATAGGAAGTTGAGTATTTGTTCTTTCAAGGTCTGTGAAGAATTGTGATGGAATTTTGATGGGGATTGCTTTGAATTTGTAGACTGCTTTTGGTAGGATGGCCATTTTCACTATGTTAATTCTACTGATCCATGAACATGGGAGATCTTTCCATCTTCTGATATCTTCTCTGATTTCTTGCTTCAAAGACTTCAAGTTTTTATCATACAAGTCTTTCATTTGCTTGGTTAGAGTTACCTCAAGACATTTTACATTAATTGAGACTATTGTGAAAGGTGTTGTTTCCCTGATTTCTTTCTCAGTCTGTCATTTGTATATGGGAGCTCCCCTGATTTTTTTTTAATTAATCTGTATCCAGCTACTTTACTGAAAGGGTTTATCAGCCGTAGGAGTTCTTGGGTAGAATTTTTAGGGTCACTTAAGTGTACTATCATATCATCTGCAAATAATGATATTTTGACTTCTTTGTTTCCCCTTTAATTTTCTTATTGTTCTATCTAAGACTTTAGTTTTCTTATTGCTATATCTAAGACTTCAAGTACTATGTTGAATAGATTTGGAGAGAGTGCACAACCTTGTCTTATCCCTTATTTTGGTGTAATTGCTTTGAGTTTCTCTCCATTTAATTTGTTGTTGGCTATGGACTTGCTGTAAATTACCTTTATTATGTTTCATATGTCCCTTGTATCACTAATCTCTCCAGTAACTTTATCATGAGAGAGTGCCAGATTTTGTCAAAGGCCTTTTCTGCATCTAATGAGATGATCATCTGGTTGTTTTCTTTCAGTTGGTTTATGTGGTGGATTACATTGACTGATTTTTTTGCGCATTGAACCATACCTGCATCTCTGGAATGAAACCTACTTGATTATGGTGGATGATCTTTTTTGATGGGTTCTTGGATTTGGTTTGCAAGTATTTTATTGAGTATTTTTGCATCTATGATGTTCATAAGGGAAATTGGTCTATAAGTCTCTTTCTTTACTTGGTCTTTATGTGGTTTGGGTATCAGGGTAACTGTGACCTCATAAAATAAATTGAGGAGTGTCCCTTCTATTTCTATTTTCTGGAATAACTTGTGGAGTATTGGTGTTAACTCTTCTTTGAAAGTCTGATAGAATTCTGCACTAAACCATCTGTCCCTGGGATTTTTTTTTGGGGGGGAGACTTTTAATGACTCTTCTATTTCACTAGGGGTTATAGGTCTACTTAAATTATTTGTCTGATCTTGATTTAACTTTGGTAAGTGGTACCTATTGAGACTATTATCCATTTCTTTTAAATTTTCTAATTTGGTGGAGTACAGGTTTTTAAAGTATGTCCTTANGATCCTCTGGATTTCCTTGGTCTGTATTGTTATATCCCCCTTTTTGTTTCTGATTTTGTTAATTTGGATATTTTCTCTGTGTCTTTTAGTTAGTTTGAATAAGAGTTTGTCTGTTGTTGATTTTCTCAAAGAACCAACTCTCTATTTCACTGATTCTTTGTATTGTTCTCTTTGTTTCTATTTTATTTATTTCAGTCCTTAGCTTGATTATTTCTTACCATCTACTCCTCTTAAGTGTGACTGCTTCTTTTTGTTCTAAAGCTTTGAGGTATGCTGTTAAGCTGCAAGTATAAGATCTCTCCAATTTTTTTTTAATGAAGGCACTTAGTGCTATGAACTTTCCTATTATCACCTCTTTCATTGGGTCCTGTAAGTTTGGTTATGCTGTGCATTTATTTTCATTGAATTCTAGAAAGTCTTTAATTTGTTTATTTCTGTCTTGACCCAGTAGTCATTCAGTAGAGAGTTGTTCAGTTCCCTTGAGTTATAAGCTGTTGTTTCTGTAGTTGATAATATTCAGCTTTAACCCATGGTGCTCAGAAAGGATTCAGGGGGTTATTTCAGTTTTCCTGCAAGTATGTTGACAATTTTGGAGAAAGTTCCAAGAGATGCAGAGAAGAAAGTATAATCTGTGTTTGGGTGAAATGTTCTGTAAATATCTAATTAGGTCCATTTGGTGTATAATGTCTGTTAGCTCCAGCATTTCTCTGTTTAGCTTTTGTCTGGATGACCTGTCCAATGGTTGGGGTATTGAAGTCTTCCGCTTTCGGTGTGTGAGGGTCCATAGGAGATTTAAGCTGTATACTGTTTCTTTTACAAACTTGGGTGCCCTTGTGTTCTCAGCATAGATTTCCTGGCTGTTGTTGATTGTATTTTTACTCCAGGGTCTAGGCATCTGGGTTTGGGGTGATTATAGGTCTAAGGTGCTGATTTCTGGGTTTGTCTTTGTTGGGTGGGTGTTCTGTTGCTTGCTTTCTCTTTCCTCTCTGGGCTTTCAGAGAGTGTGATGGCTGTGTGTTGCTGTTTTACTGTACCGCTCAGCTGGTAAGACTGGGGGGAGATACTCGAATCCCAGGAGCAGTAGGAGAGGTGTGGGTCTGCCTTCAGCCTACTTGTTGCCCTGGGAGGAGGGGTGCTTAGGTTAGCAGGGAGGTCTGTTGGGGTAGGGGGGCTGGGATAAAGTGACCGAGTTGGGGCAGGAAGATTAGGAGGGGACGGACTGTGGGATCCACAGGACATGCGGGCAGCAGAGAAGAAAGCTGCAGCTATTGTACTAGGGCAGTACTGGGGATGAGACTGGGGGATTGGATCTGGGGAAACAGAGAAAGAAGAGAAGGTCTGCCGGCAGTCTTCCTTGTGGTTAGCAGGGGGGTGCCTGCAGGAGTTGGGGGCTGGGGTAAAGCAAACGAGAGGGTGAGGCATGGAGGGCGTGGGCTGTGGAGTCCACAGAATATATGGGCAGGGATGACTGAAGGCTGCAGCTGGTTGGTGGTCTGTCATAACACTGGAAAGGAGATTGTAGGATTGGATTTGGAGGGGAGGAGGGTGTGGTGAGGGTCTTTAGTTAGCTTACCTGTTTCCGTGTTCTGGTGAGCTGGTGTGCTCCCAGTGAATGGCTGCTGGTGTTGGAGGCTGGGATACTGGGATGAGTTGGGGAATGGAAGGTTGGAGAAGAAGGTCTTTGTGATCCCTTGGGGACGAGGTCAGGTAGGAAAGGGAGACTGCAGCAGGTTTCCAGCTACAGAGCTGGGGTGAGGTTCTACATTATTAATTTCTAAATATTAGAAGATAATGGGATTTTATTAAACTTAGAGATTCAATCTTGAAAATGTTACAAACATGGTTAGTAAGAAAAAGAGTGTTGGATTCTGCAGCTAAATAATAGTATTTATACCTATTTTTGAAAATTCATAATGCTTTCTCCCATAAATGGATAGACCCAGGGGTCACTGTTGGCATTCTCCATTTCAAAGATAATAATAAAAACTCGGCATGATGATTTTGTCTGAGAGCAATTATTTCCTCAGTCCATTTCTTGACTTAAATCAATCTTCATAGGCTTTAAAGTATGTATGTGTTTACCCGAGATGCTATTATTTGCCTAGACAGACAGGAGCTATGAGTCCATTTCCTTTCTTTAGTAAATTAATGGCTTGGCCAGAAAGATTGGGATATTATTAAGTGAAAAATATTTAGAAGAATTAAGTTTAAACTTGACTATGATTCCCCCTTAGGGACTACAAACGNGAAATCACTCTAATAGAAGAATTCTTGAGTCATGAGCTTGTGGCTTGTGTTCATGTAGATAAAGTTAGATATCAAGATCTCCTACTCACTAGCTCTGTGATCTTGGGTATTTTTCTAAGGTCTGTGTGCCTCAGTTTTCTTATCTATAAAATGGAGCCATAACACTTCATACCTTATTATGTTATTAGGAAAATTACCCGAGACACTGAACCTCAAGTGCTTCATAGTATGTCTCATTCCTCGTATACCTCAGCAAAGGTTTGAACCAGTACTTTTTCAAATTTGGGTGGGTATTTGATCACTGGGAGGAAGTGCTAAAAATTCAAAGACTGGTTTTAGTCTATCTCAGTGATCCCAGGGTTTCGTGTTCACTATGAGCTTTCTGTCTGATAATGGTACACACTGATGGAAAATCACCAATGGAAACACCGACAATAAACATCTGTTAATCTTTTGTATGCACCAAACATTGTGCTCAATGCTGGGGGCAGATAAGAGTGAATCTGTTACAGTTCATCTGCAAAAACCAGACACCATTTCAGCTGTCTTACCCAGAAAAGCATTCGGGAAAGGCTGCTTAAACACTTAAAACAAAATAGTTGGAAAAGCTGCAAGTTCTAAAGTGGCCCACCAAGGCAGCTGCTACTTCTGCCACAAGCAGGGGAGGAGGGATGACCACCATCAGGTATGGCTGAGTGTGAGGACACCCTGCTTAGGCACCATTTAATGAACGGAAGTTCATCTTGACCACTGTCTCAGAGCCTTTGGGCCACCCTCACAGCTGGTTCCCGCCACTACAGTCTTCTGAAGGGACTCTCCCCCCGCCCCGCCCCGGCTATGCTCATCCCAACAGTGCTTGCAGCAGCTGAAAGTGGATCCTCCCCCTCCTCAACCCGCCGTGTCTCATGTGCAGTTACCTGCAATCAAATTCATATCTGGAGACTGGAAAAAAAAAAACAAAACCAGCAACACTTCAAGCTCTTGGGCAATAGGAGAAGACACACTGGGATGAAGTCAGAGAAGATGCTTCCCTAGCCACAGTAGATAAATGTAGCCAACTGCATGCCCTAAACAACAGAAAGCTGTTTATCAGAATTCCACAGGCTAGAAATCCAAGGAGAAGGTGTTCCAGGGCCAGTTTCTCCTGGATTCACTCTCTCTTCCTTGGTTTGAAGATGCTGCATCCTCACTGTGTCTTCTGTGAGCACAAAAGCTCAGTCTCTTCTTATAAAGGCACCATTCCTACTGGATTAGGTCTGGCTCTAATAACTCATTTAACAGTAATTACTGCTTGAAAGGCCCTATCTCCAAATATAGTTGAATTGCGGTTAGGAATTCCACCTCTGGATCTGGGGAACCCATGGTACATCCATAACTATGAGTGGAACAGACCCTCTGGAGCCAATTCTTCACAGCAGAATTGGGGAGGATGTGAACACACAGGCATGGGTGAAGGAACTGAGTGTCCCAATGGAAGTATGTAGAGAATAGGATGGATATATAGCATGTATATAGAAGGGCCCCGAACAATGAGTCCTATGGAGAGGAATAGATCTGCTAGGTCCAGTTCTTTATTGAAATTCATTCTTCTCTGTTCCAGACGTAGGGTTCCCTAAAAACCCAAGTACTTCGTAGTGAGGAAAAGGAAAGTACAAACTATTCCATGCAGGTTGTTGCCAAATTTCTGTACAAACCTCCACTCCTCCTTTGATTTCGTCTCAAAGGGAAGCAAGATAGCTTTGCTCATGAGCCCTCTGTTAATGAACTGAAAATGCCTGAATAAAAGGAGCAGTTTTTTTAAGTCTTAGGAAGAGTCAGAAGGAGTGTAGGATCTTTACATGTCAATCACCTTTAAGCCCTAGACCAGAATTATCTGTACTTTTAGTCACTGTGGTCTGACTGTGCCCTTCAGAATGCACATTGGAATCTAATCCTTACGTAGGCAAGATGACTGACTGAGCAGGAAAAGAGTGCGTGGTGCTGAGCCTGGTGTTCTGAGTTCAATTCCCAGAACCTGCATGGTAGAAGGGAAGGACCAACTACCATAGGTCCTCCTCTCCATGCTCACACTGTAGTTAGGTAGGTAGGTAGATAGATAGATAGATAGATAGATAGATAGATAGATAGATAGATGGATAGATGATGGATGGATGGATGGATGGGTAGATGGATGGATGGATAGATAGATAGATAGATAGATAGATAGATAGATAGATACATAGTATCAAAACATGAGGGTCTCTGGGCCATGAACAAATCATTGGAGTTGACTGCCAAGAATGGAATCAGTGTCCTTTAACCAGAGACCTTGGAGATACCCCATGTGAAAACACAGCTGCAATGCACTATCTACGAAGCAGAAAGGGACTCTCAGCAGAGAACAGACCTGCCACACCTTGGTCTTGGACTCTCTAGCCTCCAGAGCTAGAAGCAACAGGTTTCTGTTGTTTATGACCAACCCAGTCTAATGTATCTGGTGTATCTAAGACATCAAGAAAGCAGAGTGAAGCTTGGACTGTGTGACTCACCGGGGTCACGTGGCAGAAAATGGAAAAATCTGGATTTTAATCTGAGCTAAATGTTTCCAATGCCCAGGCTTATTTGTGGTGCCAGGAAGTCCAGGTCCACTGCCCTCTGTGACCCCACAACTGAGTCTACAGTTTAAAGCTTTTGAACCTACGTCTACCTCTTTCGATTTCCCTCAAATTTATTTCTGCCTTTTAATGTTTTTTGTTTTGCTTTTGAGCATTTACCTGTAAATCATTTAAACTTTGTCCTTACTCCTTTCTACGCTCTGGCTCTGCAGGTTTTATTTAGTCTTACATTTTGCTTTTTTCCTGTTTGTTTCCCATTTCTCTAGTTGTCTCTTGGTTTTCTACCTATACCTGCCTTGCGTGGCAACTTGGAACTGAGGTTCATCCTAGAGAAAAAAAGAGAGATCTGATTAAGCCTATGTGATCAAGTTTCAGATATTTCATTGACACATGTTTACGAGGTGTCTTTCATATGCTGGACCGTCCTAGACAAAGGACACAGCCACAAATTGGGCAGTCAAGGCACCGAATTGTACAATGTTTGCACTCGGTAAAGGAATGAACTGCAAACAGACAAACTTTTCAAAAATGGAACAGCTTAAAAGATCATGGTAGTTTTGGTGAAAAGGAAACAGATGACAAACAAGGTGGAGGTATCTGAGGACTGGGTGGTCAGGGACAGCAATGACATTCAATGAGGCTGGCTCTGGCTACTATAGTCATTAGCCTTGTCTAGTTGCTTCCTGTAACTTTGCTAAATGCCATCACCAAAGGCAACCTGGGAGAAGAAAGGGTTAATTTCATGCTTACATTTCATACTACATATTACTGATGGTGACAGTTCTTCAGTGAGGGAAGTCAGGGCAGGAACTCAAGGCAGGACTTTGAAAGCAGAGTCATGGACGAATGCTGCTGGCTCTCCTCTGTGGAAATGAGTGGCTCACTTTCCGGCTCACTCATTGGCCCATACTAGCATTTGTATACAGCCCAGACAACCTAGGATTGATGCTGCCCACAGTCACCTGGGCCCTGCTACATCAATCAATAATCGAGACAATTCCTCACAGACACGCCCTCAGACCAACCTAATCTAGGCAACTCCTTAATTGAGGCTTCTGCCCCTCAGATGACTCTGAGCTACGTCAAGATGACAATTAAGCCTAAAACAAACATCAAATTATATCCATCACTCAATTACTAAACCCATAGGAGTAGTTAATGCTTGCACAAACATGGAAAAAGCAAAGGAAATGAAGCCCAAGTTGCAGACGGGGAGAGCTTTGCTGAGAGCGGTGCTGCAAATGGACTAATCACGTGGGGCATGGTCCCTGCTCCAGCAGGTTTTCTTGCATGCTGGAGATTTCTTTGCAGACTCCTACCCAGAAAAATATGAATCCTTGAAACTTCAAGTTCTATGTAGATATTTATTCCTGTCAGTAATCAGTGTAACTCTGTGCTTATTATTGCCAAGACTCTGCCATCATATTGAAAACTTCAAAGTGATGACCTCGGTGAGCATTTACATGTAAAGTGCACCTCATTATGCTTAAAGGGTGCTGGCTCCTGATTGCAGCTTGCATCTGGATTGCTGCCTCCTTTCTTTTACGCGCTATTTTCCTTTCAACTAATTTTTGCTTATTTTAGTTGTGCGGCCTCCCAACCAGCTAACCTCGGTTCATTCATTAAGACAGTAATCATCAAAACTCATAGCTGAAATTTCCAATTATATTCCCGTGGAAACAAATTGTTCCTTGATGATAATACAAGTTTGAATTTCAGAGTAGACGGCTGTAAAGATGGCTTATTATTTTTTTTTAAAAAAAAAAAGCTATCAGGCTATCATACGATATTTACAAACAGCTCTATTTGTTATGACGTGGCTAAGTTACCCAAACCATTGACAGGATTTTGTTTTGTATCATTTTCTTGTTTTATTTTGTTGTATTTTTTTTTCAGCTTTTCCCAGATAACTCAGGGTAGATGAAACCAAGAAGTTGTTTGAATTTTAAACATTCTGGCTTCAGACATCTATAATCAGCACAAAGCACTGTCTAGCTTACAAAGAACATTCTCTCTGAAGCCTAGGAACCC
Organism: Neotoma lepida; assembly: GCA_001675575.1. NCBI lineage: Eukaryota > Metazoa > Chordata > Mammalia > Rodentia > Cricetidae > Neotoma > Neotoma lepida. The sequence continues at coordinate 4,816 of LZPO01045206.1, read as the reverse complement.
GGTTTCTAAATCCATTTGTGACTTTAACCTTGATTGTAACCTTTGCCCTTTAAAGTGAACTCCTGAGTTTTAAATACAAAATGGAAATACTGAGGAAAGCATAAAACAAACAGATAATCAAGTTTTAAGGACTTTATCATCACTTGGAATTTTCCTTCCTTGTAAGGCCAGGCAAAGGAAACTGTGGAGCTGAATGGAAAATCAAACTCTTAGAGACCAACACATTACCTGATAGCACACCCGGTGATCTCAGGAGACCTGGGGAAAGAATCGAAAGAATTCTCTCCTCCTGTAGAATTAGGTTTGTTCCAAAGAAGCCATGCCAGTCAATGGCCCCTGGGTTTGAAGGATATGGGACAAGTGTTGTTTTAGAACCACCAAGGACTTCTGAACTTGACAAAATGGAGCCCTGTGCTATGGTTGACAGAGACCTAGACAGCACTCAGAACACACAGCTCTCACTCTTGTCTTGCTGAGAAACTGGTAGTATAGATCATTGTGTTTGTGTCATCAGATGACACAATATGGATACCCATGAAAGTCTCTGAAGATAAGTTCAGGAATCTGGCATGGTGGCACTGCCTGTAATCTGCTTGTTGGGAAGATGATGAGTTCAAAGCTAACATGAGCTACATAACAAGTTTGAGGCTTGAATGGGGAGCTTTCTATCAAAAACTAAAAGAAGTCTATGGTGGTATGAAGCTAACACAGGGCCCAATAGTTCAACAGTGCTGTGTTGCAAGGAGGGGAATATTTTATAATATAGTAAAAACTGTATTAACAAAAATCTGATGAGTATTTCAGAATTCTGCTATATATTAATTTCTTGATATACTGAATATGAATATACTATATTTATACTGGATATAAAAGATTAAACTCAAGAACTAATGATTAATGTAGGAACAAAAGGTAATGATTACATTATGGCAGACAAACATCTTGACAGGCACCAATAGAGATGGTACTGTCTACACTGCTCCTATATGATTCAATTACATTTATGGTACAAGAACAAGGCCACAAAGGACAGAACTTTCAGTATGTGTCTAAATTATAATACATTTAAAGAGACTTTCTCAGTCAACTTGATGCTTTGTTTTTGTATTGCCAACTTCTCTGATTACTAAAACCTGTGAATTTTGTGGCTCTAACTTTAGACTGGTCAAAAATTCCTTGTGGTTTAGTTCTTTATCTATAGAAGGCTCAACCACACGAATGTGACAGATTCCCCTAACTGCTGACATCCTGAGAATCTATATTTTTGGATAATTATGAAATATAGACTAATTAATTCATTTCAAACAACCTAAGAAATGCCTGCTACCAACTACACAGGCCTGGAGAGAGAAAGGAATACCTTGCCAACTAGCAAAATGACTTCCTGTACACAAAAGCTATTTCAAGAATATCACAAAAGAACATTTTCAAGTCCCATGCCCAGAAAAACCTCTCCCACTGCCTGACACAGAGAATTTGAGATTCATCTGTTTAACTTAGGACCTTATTTTCTGGAAAAAATTACAAATGCCACTGGAAAGGTCACACATTCAACATTGTCAGTAATTTTTGCCTTTGTTTGAATAATTTTTTTTTCAGTTTGACCCTATCTTCCATGAAGGATTTGACACTGTTTACTGGGAATGAGTTAAGCAAATTCATTCCTGAGATCAGATCTGATAAAAGCCCACGGGAGCCAGGGAGGATATAAGGAAGGTGCCACTAACAAGGAAAGCTCTCTGTAAATTGCAAAAGGCTCTAAGAAATATTAGATATCCTGCTAACAACAGGGAGGCTGGGTACTTAGAGATAAACCTTGCTCACTTGCCCATGATTCAGAGTCCACTACGGCAACAAGTCAAATCTGTCCTCATTCCACGTGGGGGGCCTAATGTCCCTTGTTTTTCTCTTTGGACATGTTATTAAAAAGAAATCCATTTGCAATTTGCTTTTTTCCTTGCTCATGTTGCCTTATTTCCTGAGTGGCATGAAATCCTGCTAGCCATAGCACTGTCTGGTCCCTGGCTCTTAGTCTCCTGATCATGCCTTATTTTCTGGAAGTGCAAAGATTCTTTATCTTTGCATAAATAGGTATCCATTCGGCTCAGGAAGGGGGAAATGACTTCACATTGCCAGAGCTGATTGGAGGAAGACAGACTATTCTGGGACAATCAGCTGAGTCACGGTCCATTTCTGAATGATGAAAGCATCAAGATGTGCAGGTCAAAGGGCAAATTTCAGGAGTTGATTTTCAATCAACCAGTAACCACAAGCCTTAAAGGAAACTGACCGTCCTTCTCCAAGTAGCTATCACTTGCCAAGAGCTCCTAAGCAAGAGGTGAGAATTCAAAGCCACCTCCCCACTCCGTGCTGAGATTTTGTCTGGCTTCCCCTCTCACAGGACTTGTGCATGCTGTCACAATCTCTGTGAGTTCCTATGTGCGTCTGCGATGTTGTGTCCAGAAAATACTGTTTCTTTCTTGTCATTCACCTCCTCTGCCTCTTATGATCCTCCCTCCTCCTCTTCTTCTGCAATGATCCCAGAGTCTCTGGAAGAGGAAATAGTGTTTGTGTTTGTGTGTGTGTGTGTGTGTGTGTGTGTGTGTGTGTGTGTCCCATTTAGGGTTAAGTATTCCACAGTTTCTTCTGCACATTGACCAGTTGTGGGTCTCTGTTTTAATCACCATTTATTGGGGGTGGAGGAGCTTCTCTGACGAGATTGAGATTTGAGAGATGTATATGTATGGTGTCTTAGTTATTTTTCTATTGCTATGATAAGAAACCATGACAGAGATGACTGAGGCAACTTATAAAAAAAACATTTAATTTGGGGCTTCAGTTTCAGAGGGTTAGAGTTGATGAGCATCACAGCAGGAAGCATGGCAGGCAAGCAGGTAGGCATGGGACTAAAGCAGAAGCTAAGAGCTAACATCTTGAGACACCACAGCTAGGCAGAAGAGCTAACTGGAAATGGCATAAACTTTTGAAACCTCAAAGCCCACCCCCAGTGACACACCTCCTCCAACAAGGCCACACCTCCTAATCCTTCCCAAACAGTTCTACCAAAATGAAACCAAGTATTCAAATACATGAGCCTATGGGAGCCATTCTCATTCAAATCACCACATATGAGTATATTGATAAGTCATTTGGAGTTAGTTTAATATTACATTCATTTAGCAAAATAATGGTAGGTTCTCCCCCTAAAGTCTATGACCAATCTACCAAAGGTTCATGGCTCTGATAATGGTTCCAGGCACAGGTTCTGTCTTGTGGGGCAGGCTATAAATCTCATTAAATAGTTGGTTACTACATAACATTGGTAACACTGTAGGTGAATGTTTTGTCTGGGTCCCGCCAGGCCCCACGGAGTCCAGCCCACCCAGAGGTCCCGCAGCCACTTATAAATTAATAACTCAAAAGCTTATATTAATTACAACTGCTTGGCCATTAGCTCAGGCATATTACTGACTAGTTCTTGTACTTAAATTCAGCCCATTTTTATTAATCTACGTTTTGCCACGTATTCTGTGGCTTTACCGGTCTACAGGCATGTTGTTCCTTCCGCAGCAGCTGGTGTCTCCTGACTCAGCCTTCCTCTTTCCAGAATTCTCCTTGTTTGTTCATCCCACCTATACTTCCTGCCTGGCTACTGGCCAATCAGCATTTTATTTATCAATCAATCAGAGCAACACATATTCACAGCATACAGAACAATATCTCCATCTTATCAGTCTTATTAATAAACACACAGAACAAGAAATAGGGGTGAAAATCTGACAGAGATCAGAGGAATTAGGAGCAAGCCACCAGCTAGCCTCACCTCACCAACGCTGCTGCTATTTCGAAAGAGCGAAGCGAAGAGAAGAGAGCACTTCCTGTCTAACTCGGCTTTTTATGCCTGTCCATTCTGCTAACTCATTTCCTATCTCTACCAAGCTACATCACTTCCTGTCTATCTGCACGGACCTCCAGAACTCTATGGCTGATGCTAGGATTAAAGGCGTGTGCCACCACCTCCTTCCGCTAGTTCCCAATGTGACCTTGGAGTCACAGAGAACCAAATGGATTAAGGGCGTGTGCTAACTTGCATGACTATTGTTTTACTACTAGTGGCTGGCTGTCCCATTTTTCCTCCGATCCTCAGGTAAATTTTATTGGGGAACACAGATAAAATATCACCACATAATACCATTGCACCAGTGGGCATATTTTGCCAAGCTAGTCATCCTCATACATAACAAAGTTCACAGTTGCTATTACTGATGACTACTTTTCTCTTCTGGTATCATGCACAGCACCTTCCAACATTATCAAAGTTAGCTAGTTAAGTCATTGTTCTCTAGGATATATTTATGCTACCAATAATATCATTTTTAAAAACTGATATTGGAAGTTTTCCATAATTTCATGATGTTTCTCCAAACATATACTTTTACTTATAAAAATGGCCATATTGATAATGAGATCATGATAGGAAAATGTACAGAGACGGCCTGCCAAACTTATGGAAACGCAAGAACTGTGGCGCTGAGGCGCCCCCATGGTACTGGACTAGGCCCTCTGGATAGACGAGATGGTTGTGTAGCTTGAACTGTTTAAGGGGCCCCCAGGCAGGCAGTGGAAGCGGGACCCATCCCTGGTGCATGAGCCTATGGTGGGACACTTTGCGCAGCCTTAGTGCAGGGAGGTGGGGCTTGGACCTGCCTCAACTGAATGTACCAGGCTCTGCTGACTCCCCATGGGAGACCTTGCTTTGGAGGAGGTGGGAATGGGGGGTAGGTTGAGGGGGAAGGCTGGGGCATGGGAGGAGGGA
>LZPO01045204.1:11491-24894 GCA_001675575.1 Neotoma lepida | reverse complement strand
CATACACACTACATTTTTGTCTACTTAGGGTATGTAAAAAACTGTTAGGCATCAGACCTCAAAAAAGAAAACAGAAACACCCGAATTGCAAAGGGATGCAGTCTAAAGGATTTGGAGGTGAGTGGATGGGAGTGGAGGATGTGTAGAAGGATGAGGACACAAAAAGAGACACAGAAATGACAACTTGAAGGGAAATAGGTGATCAAGAAAGGGGCTTGTGGAACCAAGGATGACTCCACTTGAAATTTAGTTTTCCTTTTAAATATAAAACATTCATGTAAGCATTTGCCTGACAGGCATCATGAAAGTCACATCCCAAATAAACAAAGTAACTTCAATGTCAGCTCAAGTCTTCACGGTTAAACTGGCTCTAAGCCCAGATCAGTTCTGAATCACTCNACGTGTTTCAATGATTTCTAGTCCACCAATGATGAAAGGGATGAGAAAACCAATCAGAAGAACCTGGAAAAGGATGGATATACAAAGGTGGATATAAAACACAGAACGAAGGAAAGAGATAAAAAGAGGTACATTCCTTTAGGAGGACTCGCGGACATGCTGAGTGCAAGAACTACTACATTCCAAGGCAGAGGAAAGCATTAATGGTACTTCAGGATGCCCAACAGCAGGAGGAAAACCACCCATATAACACAAGTTCAGGAAAGCCATTAAGTGAAATAGCTCATACAATAGCTAGCCAGGATCTCTTGTGAGATAGAGCAAAGAAATAAGATTCCCCAACACCGTGAAGATGATGGTGCATGCAAAGCATATTGTTGCCACATACATGAATAAAAACAGAAGCGGTAAGGGGAGCTACAGAGGCTGGGTGTGCATCTAACTTCCGTCTTAACTTCTCAACTCAAGACAACATTGTAGGACCAAAAGTACTGTATCACAAATCTCCAAGCTGAGACTGCCAAGGGCTATGCATACAGAATCTAAAACAGAAAAATGAATGTTCTGCTCCCTGATGAGAAAGTAATGTATATGCCATAGTGTTCATTCTTCGAATAAGAAACAGACAGAAATATACACACTCTTATAGAAGCATTAGATGAGACAGGGATGTTCCAAGAAGAATTAGGTAAAGATGGGGGGCAAAGGTTCTAGAGGAAGAATATAGGATGGGACATGTGAACTCTGGAGTCATGTGATTCCACTGCTACTCATTAGGTTGACAGTAGTTGATTAAAATGGCATATGACTTGAAGGTGGAGAGAGTGTGCCCCCAGGAGTGGGAAGTACTTAGGAGTCCATCCTCCCGATNAGCTGCCCAGGAGGAGGGCTCCAAGCTCTGTGGCAGGAGCAACCTGTGCAAGTTCAATTACTGGAGGTTTTCACAGCCACAAACAAGAGCCCTTGTCTTTATGCTGTAAAATATGGGCTAAAAGGTGAAAGTCTCCCTTCCCTGGTGACACCCTAAGGAGTCTAATGGACCATGAATAATGCTAAAATTACACAGAATCTTTCTTCTAGAGTACAAAGGGCTTTATACCTAATATTTATTAATTCCCACATCAGACAAATAGAGAAAACTTCCATTACATTATAATTCCCTTTAGAGAAAACTGAGGCCTATCACCATAGTCCTCTTCCATGTTTGATAAAATGGACAGGTGGAATTAAGACAAGCTCTTTCTAGAAACATTCATCTTCCACTAGAAAAATCATACCATGTGATAAAGTTCAACTTATGCCTTCCAATTCTCAGTTNATTTGGGTTTCAGTGCTAAAGAAAGTAAGGATGAAGTCATTTTAACCTGTACTAGCGGTAAAGTTTTTTAAAAATTATTAATTTTTTAAAAAGGTACAAAATTGAAATGATTTCAATTGGTTCCACTCACACTTCTTATTCAGCATTTTAGAAACTTAACATCAGAGTTGTTACTTAATGGTATATATATATATATACATTGCCAAGTTTGAGAGCCGATATTTAATGAAAACTTAAGTATGTTTATATATGTCCAATATTTTTGTCTTCAATGCTCAACTCCAACCATCCTATAAACTGGTATTATTAAGAAAGCTCTTAGCTGGGTGGTGGTGGTGTACACATATAAACCCAACATTCAGGAGGCAGAGGCAGGCAGATCTCTGAGTTAGTTATGAGGCCAGACTGGTCTACAGAGTGAGTTCCAGGACAGCCAGGGCTACACAGAGAAATCCTTTCCCTTAAAACCCAAAAAANCAAGGAAGGAAATAGAGAGCTCTTAACAGAGGCTGGCTCATTAAATCTAAGCTGCAGTGTCTTGTCACTTCTCATCTCAGAGCCTTGTTTCTCTGTACCTGTCTAAGAGGAAACATTATGCGTCTTATGTAGGGCTAGTAAGGTTGGTAAGAAGGCATCCGTGAAACACTTATCTAAGTACTCAGTGGATGTGCTTCCACTTGCACCCACAGAAGTNGTACCCCACACATCTCTCCTATGAGGGCTCAGAAGTTTGCGATACTAAGGGAAGAAGTTTAATGACAGAAACAAACTTCAAATGACAATTAGCCTCAGTTAGCCTCACTTAGAGTCCAATGCACCAACTTTTAGGAGGCTTCTTACTCATGCTATGCTGTGTTAAAAGGAAAGAAAACTTGTCTCACTCAAAAGGGCTGACCTACTGAAGTTCACCATGGAAAGTGCTGATTACCAGCACATTTGACACTCTGTCTCTCCTGTACAAGTCAATCCTCCCACAAATAAAAAAAATTGAGCCATTTTCTGAGTGTTCTACAACCTGTCTCTTATACACATCTAGATGTGTATAAGAGACAGGCAGAGTTCCTAGGAAACACACATGTCTAAAGTAGTCTAAAGTAGCCTAACTCTCTGGGGAACATGGTCTTGACTGACAGGACCTACAGTCCACACTGATGGTCCAGAGTGTACCTGCCCCACTGAGCATCCAAATACAGGAAGCCAGACAACCAGTAAAGNCTCTCTAGATGATAACTTCACTTAAAAAGAGACACGACTACTGGGGAAATAAAAGGGGGGTTCACTGGGTTATAGATCCAAATGCCCAACATCACATGATCTGTAAAAGACAGTGGGGATACCAGAAGTATGGAAGCATGGGATAAAGAGCCATCATGGTCTAGGAATGGTATGGCCAACTCACACACACTGCAAACATTAGCAAGACACTGATGTGGGGAGCAGACACTAACATGTGGATGAAAATTTTGTACTAAGACAATCAAGGCCAATGTCAGGGCAAACTCCTGACATTGTAATCTCAGCACTTGGGAGGCTGGGGCAGGACGACTATGATCTGGAGGCTCACTTTTCTATAAACAAACAAACAAATGTCAGGTCTCCTTGAACTAAGCCACTTTACTCAGTTTCTCTACCTGACCTTCCATAGTAATCAAGAATCAGGATGACCCCGACCTGGAGACACAGGCTTATGATCCCAGCATTCGAGAGGCTGAACTGGATTCAAGTTCAAGGCAGACCTGGGATACAAAGTAAAACTCTAACTCAGAGAAAGAAAGAATGGGGATGCACTTCTTTCTAATGAGAGGAAAGAAATGGCCTTCAGGAAATATCAAGAAACCACTGCATTTCTTTTCAAAGGGATGTTTAGAAAGGTATCTGAGTCAAAAGAAAATGTATCTATTTAAGTTGCTCTTACTTATAGAGACATAAAAACAGAACAAATTAATTAGGTTTTTTGTTTCTCCCTAAATTTAACAATACTGGAAAGGANAGGGTGATTGAAAAATGCAAAGAATGACCAGCAAGTTCATTGAAATGTGACAGAATGTGTCATTTCAAAGTTAACAGAACAAATACCATCCCAAAGAGCACAGCATCACAAGTTACCATCGAACCNTCCACATTAAATCAGTGACTCTTTAGTAGCTGATGGCTCAAGGGATAAAATACAGTGTGCACAGTTNCTAGATTCAATACACAAATCACCGGTGAGAGACACTACATCTCTGAAGCAGCCTGATGTCCCATTGGAAATGAGTAAAACTGACAATGATGATTGAGCCAAAAGTGGGGGTGGCCACAAACCGTACCACTAACCAGAGGAGCCCCTGGGTGTCTGAGGAGGAAAGCCAGAGACTAGAACATGCTGCCAAAGATCAATAAACTGTGCCCAAAGATCAACGAAGCAAGCTGATTGTCTATGAATACAAAGTCTGAACTCAGGCAAAGTTTAAAAGAGAAAGGAAGCAAAGGGCACATCCGATCCCGCCGTTCCATACAGTAAAAAACACTGTTAACGCAAACACAAACTATACTGTACATAGCACAATCCTCCCTCCAAGCCTGCCAAGGACCTCAGCCTAAGAAGAGAAAATAGACCCCAAATTGATTTCAATTAAATATGCTCTATGCACACCACAATTATAACAATCTCAACTGGGGTGAAATGTAGGAGAAATGAAAAGCTGCACAATTCTGCCATCAGATAAAATGCAAAGGTAAACTCTTCCACCAGTGACATCTTTGTTACCAGGGATCTCAAGAAGTGGGGAATAAAATAAAAAGGAATTTTGTATATTTTCCAGTGGGGATCTTCTTGTGTGCTCTAAGTGAATATGCTTTATTCCTGAAATCTAGCAGCTTTGAAAGCTTAAAGGAGAAGGTAAATAGGGAACAGAACACTTTACACCTAAATGTGTGTGTGTGTGTGTGTGTGTGTGTGTGTGTGTGTGTGTGTTACCTCACATACTGCTAAAGACACCTAATGAGAAGTAATGCTGGAAAACACCATTTTCCCTCTGTACACTTTGGATAGCATGTTCTACTTAGGTTTCCTCTGTCACCTCTAGACAAACAGGACACCAAATCCCTCCCCTTCTGTTTCATGTGAATGTTAATCCTGAACTGTCATGCTCCCACTACATTTTCTAGATATCCAGCTAGAATCTCTCTAAACAAGCAAACTACCTAAGTCTACTGTGCTTGTTTCTTTGCTAGAGTGCATCCCTAGCTTTACTACATTTTGCAATGTTATCANCAAAATCTCACTAACAAAGACTCAGAGCCATAGATCATAATTANAAGTCTTNTCCGTATTTCCCAAACCCACTGATTCTGAAAGTCTGTCCATCTCCTTGCTTTTCAATCTCCTCAGCTGTCCCTTCCATGCCTTGCAGATCATCAATTCTAATAAGTATGCACTAGGCTCTTTGCACAAACCTTAAGTGACAACCCCAACTCTATCATTCCACACTCACCACCAGTGCCACATCCCATCCCACCAATGGTCACATATATTCTCCTAGGTGATGTTTAAGTTCCCNACAAATTATTAATTAAAGTTCTTTCTAGACTCCATAGAATCCAACTTTAACCTGTCCTTTCCGTTTTAACTTCTCTGCCAGCAAGAAAAAGCTCAGCCTAGAGTCTAACTAGTCTAGTTGATGTGCCTTGCCTCCTGGCTGGGCTTTCTGCACTGCTCTGGCTGGGCTTTTTGGAATGGTCTCCCCTGCATTCTACTTCTGAAATCTCTGTATTTCCCAATGGCAACTATTCCACAAGATGCCCTGGTGCTGAGGATAAAAGGCTCTCCTCCTCCCCAGTGCTCTAAGATAGCTGTGGTAACCACTGAACAGCCTTGAATTTTAAACCAGGTTTACTGTTATTAACAGCAATAACTACCATATTCACCTTTGTATTCCTCCACAGCACCTACCAACATGTATTAGATAAATAATGAATACATCTCTTAAAATTCACCAGTGGCACCAGTGAAAAGACAATAATTTTAACTATTTCATTATTCTACCTGACCCTCAATAGATACCTTCAGGGCAGTTCTAAACCAATAATTGCTGTTTGATATAAACTCAAGATTCAAAGAAGTCATTAATGATGTGCACAGTGGCTAGTTCAGTAGCTAATTCTGTGGTATATTTCTGCTGAGAAAAATCTCCTCTGATGTGGACTTGATTTTTTTCTGAATAGACTTTCCATTTAACTTTACTCCCACTTGTATCTAGAACCTAATTTCATAAAGCAACCATCCAGAGGTAGGAAAATGGACATGTCTCCCTTACAACATAACCTGAAGAACTCTTTTCTCACCCCCTCAAATTGCCAGCATATGCTGAAATCTAAACAGTATAAAAGCATGCAGGCACANTAACAGCTTCCCAATTTAAAATTTACTAAGGTTCAGGAATAGGAGTAGGTACAAAACACTCTTTAATAAGCTCCTGAAAATAAGTTTCAATTGTGATCCATCGAGAAAGAAAGTGANATGCCCATTCAACCAGTCGGAAGCAGAAGAGATTCTAAGATANGATGATATAAAAGTAGCTTACAGCCTACCAGGGACAAAGCTCCAGCCNTAATCACCCCTAATCATCCCTAATTTGCTTCAAAAAAGAGGAAAGTAAACTCCAACTTGTGAGCCAAATGTAGCCCTGCTGCCTTCTTTTATAAAGCATTATTGAAACACAGCCATGCCTACCTTTTAAATATATAACTGTCATACATATAACATATATAACAAGTTGAGTAACTATTATAGAAATCATGCATGAACCCCGCCCTTCACAAAAAAAGCCTGCCAAGCCATTTTTTGGTTTTTGTTGAAACAGGATCTTATGGTGTCCAGGATGGGCTCAGTCTTCCTAAAAAGTCAAGAGTGATCTTGAACTTCTAATTCTCCTGTCTCTACCTCTCAAGTGCTAGGATTATAGGTATGCACTACCACCCTGGTGGTAGTGATGGTTATCAAACACAAGGCCTGCATGCTAGGCAATCACTCTACTGAGTTACATCGCCAACTGTTTTAATTTGTGCAAAAATTAGGCCTTCTTCCTAATTAATATTATTTTTTTGAGTTCATCATTATGAAGTAAGTATACAAAAATCCAAGCAAGGACATTCATACTGAAGTACAATTCTTTATTGTTAAAAAAATCTGGAACTCATTAAATTAATTATGCTACAATAGTATAACNGGTCTAGATTTAAATTATGATATATCCCCTCTGTCTCCCTCTATTTTCTCCTCCTCTTTCTCCTTCTCCAGCTTCCTCTCTCTATTAGGAGAGAGTTNTAGGAACTAGANGTAGGCCATGTGAATGCTTAACACATGCACTAAGCTGTTTTTCCTGTCCTGCTGATGGCCTCATATACCTATAGCTATAAAAGATGTATCTCTNACACTTTATTGTTTCTGTTTAAGACACAACTACATACAGCATAACCATTTAAAGTAGCCCTAACATTCCACACATTTGTATGTNTATGTGAATGAGGAAAGAAAACTGAAAAGTTGTTAATATAAAGGTTCCTTACTGGNGGGCACTAAAATTTTTCTTTGTGGCTTTCTTAACAATAACTATATAATATATCTGCATCCTTCCTGTAAAAGTCACACCAAAAATTAAGACTTAAATATTAAAAGAAGCATCAATGGTTTAGACCCTTTGTGTTTTTCAGAAATTAAGAAGGTAGCTGGGTAGTGGTGGTGAACACCTTTAATCCCAGCACTCAGGAGGCAGAGGCAGGAGCATCTCTGCATCAGAGGCCCAGCCTAGTCTACAAAGCAAGTTCCAGGACAGCCAGGGCTACAGAGAGAAACCTTGTCCTGAAAAACAACAACAAAATAAACTCACAAAACCCAGAAACTAAGAAGGTAGCTTTTGGGGAAAGAGGTGTTGTTTTCTTCGGGTCAAGAGTTTTTGGTTTTATTGTTGCTGTTTTGATTTATTCTTTTTCTTTGTTTTAAAGACTTTAAGTAGTTAAGGCCAACCAAAGCCTGAACATTTATGAACTTTTATCTTTACTACATGAGGCAACCTAAACAATGGATAAAGTCCTACCTTCATAAAGCACACAAGGGATAGACGGAGAAGAGGTTAACAGAATTGCTTCTTGATAGTGGTATATTAATTCGATCAGTTGCTTGCTTCTGAGTTACTATAAAAAGGTTCATAAAGTACCCAAAAGCCACATAAGATTTTTAGAATTATGCTGCTCAGTGACTGATTCCCAGTGAAGTCAGCTTCTACACAATTGGCACATTGAGTGTTTAACTGATAACTGAAAAGCCGTGTGTGTGTGTGTGTGTGTGTGTGTGTGTGTGTGTGTGTGTGTGTGTGTGTAAAAATCATGCAGGTAATAAGAACCTGACACCATAGTTGATGAACATATGCTGACAGAATACAGTTTACGGACTGGATACTATAACAGTACCTGACAAAAGAAGACAAGAATAGCAGCAACACAGCTGTCCCATTCTGTGCCAGACTTTACAGGCCTCGTTTCTAAGTCCCATATTATGACGGTTAGTCAAGGCTCAGGGAGGTTCTGTAACTTTCTCAGTCACACCAAGAGATCAGTACAAATGCAGATACAGTCACCTGGTAAGTAAGTATGAGTTCTCCCTGTACTCACAGAAGAGAAATTATATTTCTAATAAAGTACTATATAAAATCTCAATGTAAATTTACCAGGTGAGAAAACTTGAAATTCATGTCTTATAAAAAGATCACAAAATTATGTCAATTACTTTCACAGACAATTTATTCAATGTAGTACTTTTTATGTTATTTTACCAGTTAATATAGATTCATTTTCTGTTCTTGCCTTTANNCATATATGCACATAGAGGANTGGAGAGTTTTAATCTTTTCAAACTGAAAAAGAGTCTATATATTCAGACACAATTAAGCAAAGAATACGACCTGGTTTTTTCAGCCTTTTCCATACTAAAATTATTTTATTACTCTGGATTACACAAATTCTGTATACCCTGAAATTAAACATGCAAAAAGTTGTACATGAAAAAACAGCTATTTTTATAATGATATTTACATTATTTCTAAGATATGTTCTCTTAAAGATTAGCTTCTTCTATAAATTCTACATAGTGATACTTCTCACCTAAAATAAAACCNTCAATTCCCAGACAAAGAAGGAAGCGTTCTGTCAGGTCTCATGACCTGAGGTACAGGGGCATGAAGGTACTGTTTTCTTGTAACCAAGTACTCCATGCACCAAGGCAGAGGTCTAAAAGACAGGATTCTATAGCTCTCTTTCCATATATAACAATTCCGTTTTTTATCAGTTCCTTATATCAGACCCTTAAAAATTTTGCCTTGAAAGGGTAAGGGTGAGAGAAGCTAAGCAACAAGGAGGGCTCTGTGGGGAATACACGGATCTCCATGGGAAGGGGAAATTGAACAGGTTTTGCTGGTGGACTGGGGGTTAGATAGGGATGGAAACAGAAGGTATCAGGTGAAGGGGGTAGGGAGAGAGTACCAGGAGGGACAACTGGAATTGGGGTGATGTGGAAACCTAGCGCAGTGGAAACTTCCTGGAACCTATGAGGGTGACCCTATTGAGGACTCCTAGTAATGGAGGATGTGGAGCCTGAACCAGCCAGGCCATCTTTTGTAACCAGGCAAGGCTTCTAGCAGTGGGACTGTGACACCAATCCAGCCATCAAATGTTTGATCTACAACCTGTCCTGCCTGCAAGATGTGCTGCAGCAATGGTGGCTAGGAACTTGTGGAAGTGGCCAACCAATGACTGGTCTAACTTGATGCTCATGCTACACTATGAGAGGGAGGAAGGAGCCAATGCCCAACACTGCCTGGGTGGCCAGGAACCAGAAGCTGGATGGTCCAGAGACCTAAGGTAGAACCAAACATGACCGAAAAAAAAAAGTCAATGAAATGATTCCTAATGATTCTGCTATACTCACAGGTCAGTTCTTAGCCCAAACGTCATCAGAGAGGCTTCCTCTGCCAGCTGATGCACAGACTCTCAGTCAAACATTAGGTAGGGAACCCCTCAGAAGAAAGGGAGGAAGGACTGTGGGAGCTGGGGNGTGGGGGGAGAGTCAAGGACACCAGGAGAACATAGTCCACAGAAGTAACTAAGCAGAACAACCACAGAGACTGCATGAATCTGCACTTGGTTCTCTGCATGTATGCTGTAGTTGTTTAGCTTGGGATTTTAGTGGGACTCCTAACAGTGGTAGTGGGAGTGTCTCTGACTCTTTTGCCTGCTCTTAGATCCTTTTCCTCCCACTGGGTTGCAACCTCCAGTCCAGCCTTGATGTAAGGGTTTGTGCCTATCTTATTGCATCTTGTTATGCCATGTTGGGTTGTTATCCCTGGAAGGCCTACTCTTTTCTGAAGGGAAATGGAGGAGCAGTGGATCTGGGGGAGAGGAGAGCTGGCCTGGGAGGAGAGGAAGGAGGGGAAACTGCAGTTGTGATGTTTTGTATGAGAGAAGAATAAATAAAAAGAAAAAAATAAATATTCAAAAAAGTAAAAAGGGTTAGGGTGATTTCTACAACTGACTTGTTCCTGTTTTTAAAATATCTAGCACAGATAAGTAATGCTTAACTCAAGCAAAGTGATTAAGACTGATGATGCAAAGATAAATAGACCCAAAAAGGAAGTAAAGAAGAAAGCAAAGGCTCTGAGGTCAGTCTTGCTGGGTATAGATTTTAGACTTTATTTTTGTCTATAAAATGATAACAGAGGTATCTTCCCTCAGTGCTTTTTAAAGTNTATATGGTGAGATAATGCAAGTAGCATGTCGTGAACCAAAAGGTGAAAATATAAGACAGTAATCCTTGCCCTGTAATGCTCACTAACAGGCCAAAGTAGACACTATATCAAGGATTTATTTTAGGTATCAAGATGAGTTATTCAAACTTTGTGTAGCTAAAGAAACCAGTTTTTAGGAAAAGTAATAACCCTAGTCAGAGAATATCTATGACACAGTAATATAAAACAATTTTTAAAACTGAAACATAAACCAGGGACAAAACCAGTTAAAAGAAGCACATCTTTTGCTCACCAATTACAGCATTNCTGCAAGGCTGTACATAAAATAAANATTACCCACAAACACATGCATGTTGCTTGCTGCTCTTTTAATTTTACATAAATATAAACAGTATTAGCTTTTATATGATCTCAAGCCCATGATTACGAGTAATTTTTATAAAACAAAGGAGAGGCTGGAGTCTTGTTAAAATCATTTTAAGCTCTACTATCAAGTGGTAAGGAGGACATGGCAAGAAGCTTAATTCAAAGCAGACAGTTAAGACTAATGACACAAAGATAAACAAGGCCCAANAGTGTCCTAATGGGCATCACTGAAAAAGAGTGAGCCTACTATGGACCTTCATGAAGGTCTCCCTGGCAAAGCAGTTACACAACAATAAAAACTTGGACCAATATAAAAGGTGGTAGGGCAAAAAAGGCTGCTTCTGGATGGTCTGTTATCTCCCTTCCCTCAGGTAAATGAAGAAATGTAAATGTTTTCCTAAAACTTCTCCCCTTTGTCCATTGTTTCTGAACAGTCAAGCTTCCCTAGGGATCAAAACCACCAGACAGCTCTGAAGGACTACAGATTATGAAGGACCTACTACAGACTGCAACCTCCTTTTACCTTCCTCAAGGCCAGTATCCTCCCCCACTGTAGAACCAAAGACAACTCAGGGGTAGAAGACTCCCCTGACATGCAAATGACCCCGATTCCATCTCAAGCACTGAATGAATGAATGAATGAATAAATGAATGAATTTACCTTAAGAAAATGTGGAGTGGGAATCTTCAATCCTAGGACTCAGAAGGCAGAAGATTTTGAAATTGAGACCTGTCTGGGCAACAGTGTAAGACCCTGTTTCAAATCATAGGCACANACAGATTGGAAGCAAAGGAAGTCAGTGTTGAAGTGACTTATGTGAGGTCACAAGGTTCAAGAATTAGATGACAGCAGGAGCATCTGAACTCAGGACCAATCAATTACCCTAACGTCTAAATAAGAAATGCTAATGACTGACAAAAGGGACAGAAATATGCTCAAAGGACAAATGTTGATTTTTTTTTTTAATGAAATTTGACTTTGGAAAAAAAAAATCCTGACTTAGCTGAAATATTCTTATTAGAGAGATTTAATATTGGAGTAATTTCTCTTTTCTTGGAAAATGAAAGAAAACTTTTAATACATCAAGTTGGAAAGGACTAAACAGAACTACAACATCCTTTTCATAATTTTTAAAAACTGCTCCCATGGTCAAGATAATCAACTATATTCCCAGACAATCTAAATATATATGATGGATTATTTGGCACTTTTATCTTTACTACCTAGAAAAAAACAACTTTGAAACTGATCATATGAAATAAAATAAAACAGAAAGAAAAAGCAAATACTAGCAAAATATAACATTCTTTTTGAAGAGCCCAAGAACCCAACACTTTTTAAAAATCATATTTTAAAATTCCCAACTGGAGACAAGAATCATCCAAACCCCACTATCACCTGAGGAAGCACACAAGAGTAGCAGGAAATAATTCTGTGAGCATCGCCAAGAGTGAAGGGAAAACATTTATGAATATGTCTTAAATTCGACACATCAAGTCCATATATAAATCTTGATTTTGTTGTAAAGTTGATTGCTTGGTGGTTTAAGACTTCCCATAAACAATGTCAATATATCTGTTTAAAAAGAACCAACCATCATACAAACACCACTAATCAGATTAAACTCNGGAGGTCTATCTTGACAAAATCATTTTATAGACATGCACAANTCATGCACTTAAAATTCTATATAAATAGAGCACACTGGCTTACTCATGATTCATTCTTTTATATAATATGTTAAATTTCTGTTATNTGCCTTTTTCAAGTAGCAGGTCATCAGAGGAAAATCCTCTTAGTCTATAGCTTTACAAGTTTCTCCTTGTAACTATCTGGTAGGTAGTAAGGTGCATAAATGCACAGGCGCACACATACANGTTTCCCTACAGATACTTATAAATGCATTTCTAAGGATGGGAATACAACACCTCACAGGAGCAGGGGGACAAAGTGTTAACATTTGAAAATATAGAGAAACAGGCAGTTCAAAACCAAAACTCAAACTATTATGATCTCTTTTCTTAAGATAACATATATTTCACAAGGAATCAATTAGAAACANGCATGCTTTACAAAGGGACAGCACAAGAGAAACCTACTGTTCCATCAATGCACACTTTAATCTGTTATAAACNAATCTGAATCAGATCATGAAGCAGTCGAGTGTTATTTGGAATATACACAATTACAAATGAAGTCAAATCATATAGGTCTTTAGGAAATGAAACAATAAAGGAGGCTGAGATATCCCTTGAGAGGGGCACAGGAAGTCAGTCTGCAAAATCTGAGGCCATTGTGAGGCCTGATATACCCTAAATCCAAGGCTCCACTCCTGTTTTCATAGCACTGCTCCTTCCTGAGACTCCTGCCCTGATAACTTCCATGTTTAACCTGCCCAATGTTCAGAATTCCTAGTTTGAAATCACAATGGAAACCTCTGGCCTCTGGCTGCAATTGAATTAGAATGGCTGAGGATAGCCCTTCTAAACGGAGGGGTCGGGGGAGAGAGAGACAAAGACAGAGACAGAGAGAGAGAGAG